>JAKOGI010004029.1:0-35572 GCA_029747015.1 Carnegiea gigantea
TAAGCTTCAAAAGCACATGGGCCCTCGAGTTGTGGGTCCACTTGAGCTTGTCCAAAATTGGTCACAAAAATCGGGTTCCGCAGGGATGAATTCGGCACCAAATTTCTAGCAAAGCTTAACCTCTTTTTGACCTCTCCATAGTGTCGCAAGTCTTTGAACTCACTTAATAAGACCAAATAAGCACACTTCCAAGCATGATCTTCTTTGACCCTTTTCTTCTTTGAAATTGGACTTGAATAAAAATGATGAATATGGAAATATGCATCATACTCCCCGGGTTGTTTTGAGTTTGTCCTCAAACTCAAAGGGTTGGCAAGCTTCTCATGAAGGGAGGCATGCTTATGAAATGGGAGCTCTTGTAGGAAGTGGTCGAAGGGCATCACCTCTAGAGAGATATAGAAGAGGGTGAGGGGAGGATGATAAAACGGGTCATATCTGGTGAGGAGAAGAGGCGGAAGTGGGAAATCTTCTTTGGGGGCAAGGGCTTGGGAAGAATGAATGAGGGGTAAGACTTGTCGGTCCTTTTGTGGTTTGAGGGGTTGGGAAGGTTGAATGGGGGTTAAGGTGAATTCTTCTTGGGTCAAGAGTTGCTCAACTTCTTCAATAACCCCACATGCCTCAAACTCGGGTGCTTGGAGTTCGGTAAGGCGTACTTCTTGAATCAAGAGTTGTTCAAACTCTTCAGCAACCCTACATGGCTTCATCACTTCAAGGTCTTTAACTAACGTGTTCTTCAATTCTTGGGTTATGATCAAATTCACCTCATATCTTCTTGGCACCCTTCTTCGGTGAAGGATGCTCAATTTCTGCCACAATCTATTCTGGCTCAACTCGGATCTTTGGCCTCAAGTTCAATGGTCTCTTCATCACCACAGTCACCAAAAACAAGAGGTAGGTCAACTAGGCTTGAAGCTTTTTCTCCAAGGATCTGATGTAAGTCCAAGGGAAGGATAGCAACCCAAGTAAACTCACGTCAAAGGAGGCTAGAAAACAAGCAAACTCTCACGGCCAGGGGTGGCACGGCCGTGCTTGATGGCACGGGGGGCCCGTGCCAATTCACTGCCTAGCTTGCCTAGGTAAGTCCCTTTCCACGGTTTGAGATGGCTTTGAAGGTTAAAGGAAGTTCGATGCAATCAGCTAAGTCAAGGCTTGATTTTGTGTGGAAAAGAGGGATCAAAAGAGTAAAGGAAGTGAGGAAAGTAATGGGGGATGAAAAACACTAAGAAGATCACCAAAGAGGCTCATGGTTTAAGAGGAGAGAAACCTAGAGCTTGCTTATGAACTTCAAGTGTGTTTAATGAATGTGGGATAGTTCTAAGCTAGATGATTAGATAAGATACACCACTAATCACTTAGCTTAGGGCCCTTAATCTTGGATTAGGATAAGATACACCACCTAATCAAGATCAAGACTCACTTGGTCACCACCTTAATCGGGCACAATTAAGGATAAGCAAGTTAAGTGTTTAAGAAATCTCAAGACACAAAGTCTTTACTCTCAACTTCAATACTCAAAACTTCTTGTTTTTACAAAAGAGCAGCCAAGGCACTTATATAGCCTTGTGATTACATGAAAAGAGCTTTCCTTCTAGGCAAGGAAAGTCGTTAAACTAATCCTATGCTTAGTAATACACGGTTTAAGCTAAAACATACATAAGCTGAAAGTTTAAGCTACAAAACACAAGATTTCCTTCTTAAACTCTTTCCTAAGTATTAAGAAACCTTGTTGACTCAATTTTCCTTCAAGGAAGGTAAGAGAGCATGGCTGCCACCTCAAAAGGACTGAAAATTGCATGTGTGCCATGTCATGCTTGAGTGGTCGAATGAGAGCTTGCAAAATGGTGGCGTTTCACTAGCTCCACGGGTCTCTCTCTCAAGTAGCTGAGTGGTGCTTAATCAAGCAGCTCAAAATGACCTGCTTGGCAGCCTTCCACCTTAAGCAAACCCCTTGAAGGAGGAAAACCACCAAGCTAAGCAACCGGGTGTCAAGCAGCCAGTTTCTGCCTCCACTTGCAACGCATGTTTGACACCTCAAATGATGACTAATTGCTACGTTTCTTACATGGTTGGAAACCTCAAGATGTCTAGTTTACCCTCCAACTTGAATCGTAGCAATTGGACTTTGTTTGCCCCCTGAACAAACCAGAATTCCAAAACCGTGCAGTTTGTAGTGCAATCCAGGCAAGGTCAAAAGATGAACTGTTTTAAGCAACCAATTGAACTCCAAATAATATGAAACCAATTGGAATTAAAAGATAAGATCTTGAGCTTGAAAATCTCCCAAAAAACGAGCACCAAAATGTGCTTTAAACCTGTGTAATCAGATAACAAAAACCGGGTGAAAATCTGGATGAGAACCCGGGTGCATCACCTTGTGTTTTCTCCATCAAGTGACTTATGGCCGTAACTTTGGACTTGATTTCTTGATTGTTCTGGATCATTGAGACATTATTAGACCTTGAGGATGGACCTCCATCATTCTCCCCTTGTTGGGAAGATTTGATCCTCAAATCAGAAAGGACGTACTACCCAACAGCAAACAAAGGTGAACTAGGCTGAAAAAGGATCAACTCTTCAAATAAGCTTGGTTTAAACTTTGCTTCTGTATTCCTCACATCAGCCATGTGAAACTTAAGTGGGTGTTGAAATGAATGGATGGGGAGTGGGTTTGGATTTTGCTTTGGGAGAGTAAATTGAGCAAGTTTAGGACCTGAGCATGCGAGATCCTGGATAGATGTGAATGGAATGATTTTGTGGGGAAAGGATGGGATATGGTCGTGCTCCTTTGGAATGAATAACATACAAACATGAATATTCATATGTTGTTCATGCTCTTCTTCATGAAAATTTGGAGACATCTTCTCCAAGAGTAGCATTTCCCCTTCATCAGCAGTGATCTCAATTTCTTCAAGGTCTTCTTCTTGAGTTTCTTCCTCCTTTTCTTCCTTTTCAATTGCCTCCCACTCAGCCAGAGTGATGCTTCTTCGATTGACACAATCGGCGGCTATGTGTCCAAATCCTTGGCACTTAAAATATCGGGAAGTGCCATGCTTGGGTTTAAGTTGCGGGGGTAGGCTTTGTAGTGGTGTTTGGTTCTTTTGTGGAGTAGGAAGGGGGGGGGCCATGGGTTTAGGGACAAGGTTTGGGCTCCCCTTGTTGAATGGTTGTTCTTGAGGAAGGAATGTGGGAACTTCTTCACAGGTATGAAATCGAGACCTTCTTTGTTGTTCCACTTTGTGAGCTAAGACACAGATCTCATCAAAAGTGGTGAAGGCTTGCAATTCAACCGCGTTGGCTATCCTAGGATCAAGCCCTCCTAGGTAACGAACCATGGTTTGTTCTTCAGGCTCATGAATGTCACATTTGATCATGAGTTTCTCAAACTCACGAGTATATTCTTCAACACTCATCTTTCCCTGATTCAAATGGTGAAAGAGCATGTATTGATCTTGGACATAGGTGGAAGGCAAAAACCGTGCCTTCATCTTGGCTTTCATCTTGTCCCAAGTAGCAACCTTACTCTTCCTCTCCCTAGTTCTCTTAGCAGTAAGGTTTGTCCACCATAAGGAGGCATATTTCCTTAATCTAAGAGCAACTATTTTGACTTTTTTATCTTCTGGAATCTCCTTGAACTCAAAAATACGCTCCACCGTTTGTAACCATTCAATGAACTCATCAGGATCTAACTTACCCTCGAACTCAGGAATATCAACCTTGATCTCATTAGAGTTGAAAGTAGGTCGCGCTCTTCTTTGCGTTCTTTCAAATGGTACTTCTTCTTCAGAGAACGCATTGCTAGCTTCCTCTTCATAGCCATAGTCTGTTCCAGTCCGAATGCTTGGTGATTCTTGAAGTTTCTGCTTTTGTTTCATATGGGTTCCAAGCTGTTTCCTCAAGTACTCATTTTGTGCTTTGAGTTCTCGATTGCTCACACTCATTTCTTGCATTTCCTTAGAAAGAACTTCAAGCCTTTCTTCCACAGACATGCTAGTACTCATTGTGATCGCAGGAATGAACGGTTTGTGTTTGATTGTGTTTGAAATGATTTCAGAGATAAGCTGGGAAGGACGTGGGGTTCAGGCCAAGTTCTGAACTTGCTCTGATACCAAAAATGATGTAAGTCCAAGGGAAGGATAGCAACCCAAGTAAACTCACGTCAAAAGAGGCTAGAAAACAAGCAAACTCTCACGGCCAGGGGTGGCACGGCCGTGCTTGATGGCACGGGGTGCCCGTGCCAATTCACTGCCTAGCTTGCCTAGGTAAGTCCCTTTCCACGGGTTGAGATGGCTTTGAAGGTTAAAGGAAGTTCGATGCAATCAGCTAAGTCAAGGCTTGATTTTGTGTGGAAAAGAGGAATCAAAGGAGTAAAGGAAGTGAGGAAAGTAATGGGGAATGAAAAACACTAAGAAGATCACCAAAGAGGCTCATGGTTTAAGAGGAGAGAAACCTAGAGCTTGCTTATGAACTTCAAGTGTGTTTAATGAATGTAGGATAGTTCTAAGCTAGATGATTAGATAAGATACACCCCTAATCACTTAGCTTAGGGCCCTTAATCTTGGATTAGGATAAGATACACCACCTAATCAAGATCAAGACTCCCTTGGTCACCACCTTAATCGGCCACAATTAAGGATAAGCAAGTTAAGTGTTTAAGAAATCACAAGACACAAAGTCTTTGCTCTCAACTTTAATACTCAAAACTTGTTTTTACAAAAGAGCAGCCAAGGCACTTATATAGCCTTGTGATTACATGAAAAGAGCTTTCCTTCTAGGCAAGGAAAGTCATTAAACTAATCCTATGCTTAGTAATAGACGGTTTAAGCTAAAACATACATAAGCTGAAAGTTTAAGCTACAAAACACAAGATTTCCTTCTTAAACTCTTTCCTAAGTATTAAGAAACCTTGTTGACTCAATTTCCCTTCAAGGAAGGTAAGAGAGCATGGCTGCCACCTCAAAGGACTGAAAATTGCATGTGTGCCATGTCATGCTTGAGTGGTCGAATGAGAGCTTGCAAAATGGTGGCGTTTCACTAGCTCCACGTGTCTCTCTCTCAAGTAGCTGAGTGGTGCTTGATCAAGCAGCTCAAAATGACCTGCTTGGCAGCCTTCCACCTTAAGCAAACCCCTTCAAGGAGGAAAACCACCAAGCTAAGCAACCGGGTGTCAAGCAGCCGGTTTCTGCCTCCACTTGCAACGCATGTTTGACACCTCAAATGATGACTATTTGCTAAGTTTCTTACATGGTTGGAAACCTCAAGATGTCTAGTTTACCCTCCATTTGGAATCGTAGCATTTGGACGTCATTTGCCCCCTGAACAAACCAGAAAACCAAAACCGTGCATTTTGCAGTGCAATCCGGACAGGTTCAAGAGATGAACTGTTTTAAGTAACCAATTGAATTCCAAATGATATGAAACCAATTGGACTTAAAAGCTAACATCCTGAACTTGATAATCATCCAAAAAGCGGGCACCAAAATGTGCCTTAGGCCGAGGTAATAAGATAACAAAAGCCGGGTAAAAATCTAGATGAGAACCCGGGTGCATCACCGTGCGCCTTTTCCATCAAGTGACTCATGGCCGTGACTTTGGAGTTGATTTCTTGATTATTTTGGATCAATGAAACATTTTTAGACCTTGAGGATGGACCTCCATCATTCTCCCCTTGTTGGGAAGATTTGATCCTCAAATCAGAAAGGACGTACTATCCAACAGCAAACAAAGGTGAACTAGGCTGAAAAAGGATCAACTCTTCAAATAAGCTTGGTTTAAACTTTGCTTCTGTATTCCTCACATCAGCCATGTGAAACTGAAGTGGGTGTTGAAATGAATGGATGGGGGGTGGGTTTAGATTTTGCTTTGGGAGAGTAAATTGAGCAAGTTTAGGACCTGAGCATGCGAGATCCTGGATAGATGTGAATGGAATGATTTTGTGGGGAAAGGATGGGATATGGTCTTGCTCCTTTGGAATGAATAACATACAAACATGAATATTCATATGTTGTTCATGCTTTTCTTCATGAAAATTTGGAGACATCTTCTCCAAGAGTAGCATTTCACCTTCATCAGCAGTGATCTCAATTTCTTCAAGGTCTTCTTCTTGAGTTTCTTCCTCCTTTTCTTCCTTTCCAATTGCCTCCCACTCAGCCAGAGTGATGCTTCTTCGATTGACACAATCGGCGGCTATGGGTCCAAATCCTTGGCACTTAAAACATCGGGAAGTGCCATGCTTGGGTTTAAGTTGCGGGGGTAGGCTTTGTAGTGGTGTTTGGTTCTTTTGTGGAGTAGAAAGTGGGGGGGCCATGGGTTTAGGGACAAGGTTTGGGCTCCCCTTGTTGAATGGTTGTTCTTGAGGAAGGAATGTGGGAACTTCTTCACGGTTATGAAACCGAGATCTTCTTTGTTGTTCCACTTTGTTAGCTAGGACACAAATCTCATCAAAAGTGGTGAAGGCTTGTAATTCAACCACGTTGGCTATCCTAGGATCAAGCCCTCCTAGGTAACGAACCATGGTTTGCTCTTCAGACTCATGAATGTCACATTTGATCATGAGTTTCTCAAACTCACGAGTGTATTCTTCAACACTCATCTTGCCTTGATTCAAATGGTGAAAGAGCATGTATTGATCTTGGACATATGTGGAAGGCAAAAACCGTGCCTTCATCTTGGCTTTCATCTTGTCCCAAGTAGCAATCTTACTCTTCCTTTCTCTAGTTCTCTTAGCAGTAAGGTTTGTCCACCATAAGGAGGCATATTTCCTTAATCTAAGAGCAACTATTTTGACTTTCTTATCTTCTGGAATCTCCTTGAACTCAAAAATACGCTTCACCGTTTGTAACCATTCAATGAACTCATCAGGATCTAACTTACCCTCGAACTCAGGAATATCAACCTTGATCTCATTAGAGTTGAAAGTAGGTCGCACTCTTCTTTGCATTCTTTCAAATGGCACTTCTTCTTCAGAGAACGCATTGCTAGCTTCCTCTTCATAGCCATAGTCTGTTCAAGTCCGAATGCTTGGTGATTCTTGAAGTTTCTGCTTTTGTTTCATATGGTTTCCAAGCTGTTTCCTCAAGTACTCATTTTGTGCTTTGAGTTCTCGATTGCTCACACTCATTTCTTGCATTTGCTTAGAAAGAACTTTAAGCCTTTCTTCCACAGACATGCTAGTACTCATTGTGATCGCAGGAATGAACGGTTTGTGTTTGATTGTGTTTGAAATGATTTCAGAGATAGGCTGGGAATGACGTGGGGTTCAGGCCAAGTTCTGAACTTGCTCTGATACCAAAAATGATGTAAGTCCAAGGGAAGGATAGCAACCCAAGTAAACTCACGTCAAAGGAGGCTAGAAAACAAGCAAACTCTCACGGCCAGGGGTGGCACGGCCGTGCTTGATGGCACAGGGTGACCGTGCCAATTCACTGCCTAGCTTGCCTAGGTAAGTCCCTTTCCACGGTTTGAGATGGCTTTGAAGATTAAAGGAAGTTCAATGCAATCAGCTAAGTCAAGGCTTGATTTTGTGTGGAAAAGAGGAATCAAAGGAGTAAAGGAAGTGAGGAAAGTAATAGGGGATGAAAAACACTAAGAAGATCACCAAAGAGGCTCATGGTTTAAGAGGAGAGAAACCTAGAGCTTGCTTATGAACTTCAAGTGTGTTTAATGAATGTAAGATAGTTCTAAGCTAGATGATTAGATAAGATACACCACTAATCACTTAGCTTAGGGCCCTTAATCTTGGATTAGGATAAGATACACCACCTAATCAAGATCAAGACTCACTTGGTCACCACCTTAATCGGGCACAATTAAGGATAAGCAAGTTAAGTGTTTAAGAAATCTCAAGACACAAAGTCTTTACTCTCAACTTCAATACTCAAACTTGTTTTTACAAAAGAGCAGCCAAGGCACTTATATAGCCTTGTGATTACATGAAAAGAGCTTTCCTTCTAGGCAAGGAAAGTCATTAAACTAATCCTATGCTTAGTAATACACGGTTTAAGCTAAAACATACATAAGCTGAAAGTTTAAGCTACAAAACACAAGATTTCCTTCTTAAACTCTTTCCTAAGTATTAAGAAACCTTGTTGACTCAATTTCCCTTCAAGGAAAGGTAAGAGAGCATGGCTGCCACCTCAAAAGGACTGAAAATTGCATGTGTGCCATGTCATGCTTGAGTGGTCGAATGAGAGCTTGCAAAATGGTGGCGTTTCACTAGCTCCACGTGTCTCTCTCTCAAGTAGCTGAGTGGTGCTTGATCAAGCAGCTCAAAATGACCTGCTTGGCAGCCTTCCACCTTAAGCAAACCCCTTGAAGGAGGAAAACCACCAAGCTAAGCAACCGGGTGTCAAGCAGCCGGTTTCTGCCTCCACTTGCAACGCATGTTTGACACCTCAAATGATGACTATTTGCTACGTTTCTTACATGGTTGGAAACCTCAAGATGTCTAGTTTACCCTCCATTTGGAATCGTAGCATTTGGACGTCATTTGCCCCCTGAACAAACCAGAAAACCAAAACCGTGCATTTTGCAGTGCAATCCGGACAGGTTCAAGAGATGAACTGTTTTAAGTAACCAAATGAATTCCAAATGATATGAAACCAATTGGACTTAAAAGTTAACATCCTGGAACTTGATAATCATCCAAAAAACGGACACCAAAATATGCTTTAGGCCGATGTAATAAGATAGCAAAAACCGGGTAAAAATCTGGATGAGAACCCGGGTGTATCACCTTGTGTGTTTGCCATCAAGTGACTCATGGCCGTGACTTTGGAGTTGATTTCTTGATTATTTTGGATCAATGAAACATTTTTAGACCTTGAGGATGGACCTCCATCAAAGAGCTCCATGAGACGAAACAAATGCCTAAAAAGGAGGAAATAAGAAGGAATGGTGTAGATACAAATGAACAATCTGGTCGAACATAAGAACTAAACTTAACCCTTGTTTGTTTTCATTTGGAGCTCCAACAAAACCCACGAAGAGATCCCATCAAGAAGCGATGAATGCCCAAAAATGAGTGCGAGTAGAATAAACGGCTATATACCAAGATATATAGCATGCATCACTACATCTTGGCTATACACCAAGATATCATCAAAGTAGACCACCATGAACTTGCCAATGAATGGTTTGAGCACCTGGTTCATCAAATGCATGAAGTTGCTGGGCGCATTAGTGAGCCCGAATGGCATCACTAACCATTCATACCAGCCTCCTTTTGTCTTGAACGTTGTTTTCCATTCATCCCCTTCATAGATTCAAATTTGATAGTAGCCACTTCTAAGATCAATCTTAGAGAAGATAGTGCCTCCCTAAAGCTCATCAAGAAGGTCCTCCAATCTTGGTATGGGATAACAGTACTTGATAGTGATTTTGTTGATTGCTCTGCTATCCACACACATCCTCATTAAGCCATCTTTTTTGGGAACAAATATGGCTAGAACAGCACAAGGACTAAGGTTCTCAAGGATTAAACCTTTAGCTAACAACTCATCAACTTGTCTTTGCACTTCTTGAGTTTCTTGTGGGTTCATACAGTAGGCTTGCTTATTTCGGAGTGTAGACCCGGGAATGAGGTCAATCTTGTGTTGTATGGTTCTTTTGGGAGGTAGGCCGTGGGGTACTTCCTGTGAAAAGACATGGGAAAAGGCTTTAGGAGGGGGGAGAGCAAAGGATGGGAAGAATCCTTAGCTTCAATCGGTTCTCAGCCAAGTAATATCCAAGCTTTGAAGTCATCAAACTCACAGAGTTGAGAGTGAAGGAGAGTAGTAAAGGAAAGGTCTACTCTCAGGTTGTCTTGCATTCATTTGTAGGGTGTGGGCTTAAGAGGGGTAAGGGTGATTTTTTTGAGGTCTTTTGCGAAAGTGTATGTGTTTGCACAACCATCATGCATAACTCTTCTATCAAAGAGCCAAGGGCATCCCAAAAGGACATGGCATGCATCCATGGGCACAATGTCACACCAAATCTCATCATTTAGTTCTTACCAATTGACAAAGTAAGAAGCCAACAAGAAGTGATTTGTAAGCCTTTACATTGATTGAGCCATTGAATAGTGTAAGGGCTTAGATGTGGTGAAACTGAGAGCTTGAGTTTCTCCGCTAGACTCTTGGAGGCAACATTTGCACAATTCCCACCGTCAATGATACGAGAACAAAGTTTCCCCGCTCACGGTGCACCGAGTGTGAAAGATATTCTCTCTTTGTTCAAGCTTATTTTGTGAAGCAATGCCACTAAAAGCTCTCTTAATGACAAGCATCTCACCTTCATATGGTCATTCCTTGACTTCTTCAAGAGCCTCATTCAAAAGAAGCTCCTTCTCCTCCTCATCTTCAATATCATCTAGCTCCTTAACGGAAGTTTGATATTAGGCTAAAGAGCCTGATGTATATGTGGGTGATAAGTGAACCAAATCAAACTCAAACAAATTCCAAACAAGAATCAAACCAAAGAAAAGTGAATATTGAAGATAGATTGAGATGGATCGAAGAATAATAACACAAGAGGACAAAGGCATAAACAAGACCTTGCACTTGAGATAATCCTTCACGGAGCCACACAAGGACTTGATCTTGGGCAAATTCTCTTGTCTTCACCAAGGAATCACTCCAATTGGAAAAGGAAGAGAACCTAGAACACCACTTGAACTTGCCAAAATTAAGATATAGAACTAGGGATTTGGAATACTTTTGAGAATCACACTCAAAGGTAATTGTATTTCACTTGGGAAAGCTTACAACTCTGAATAATGAAATGCAACTACACAACCCACCTATTTATAGGCTAAACAAAGACAACCAAAAGACTTAAAAACTCCTAGCAATTAAAACTAGAAAATTGAAAAGGCTTAGAAAATGGAAAAGACTCAACATAAAGGGGTGGGGGAGGTTACAAAGAATATTCTAGGCTTCCAATCAGCTGAAAACATCCATCTAGAACACTCTAAGTCGTGCATGATGTCATCCACATGATGTCATGTAACCAAAGTCTCTTCATTTGCCCAGCATTTAATCCTTGCAGCAGCCTCCACTTCAACTGAGCATAACTCTCAGTACACACGTCCAAATCAGGTGATTCTGGGCTTGTTGGAAAGCCCTGGAAATATATTTTGCAGAATGGGCTTATTTGCTCAATTTGGATAAGTAGATCAAAAGTTATGGACCGAACATTACACCTATATCAGAACTGGACTGGAGCAGGACATGTCTTCTTTGAGTAATATTTAGCCCAACCAAACGACGTCCAAATTAAACATAATTGGGCTTGTTTGAAAGCTGAGATCTTAAACTTCAAAACCATGTGGCCCCTCAAGTTGTGGGTCCACTTGAGCTAGTCCAAAAAATGAGCACAAAAAAAATTACCTTCCGCAGGGATGAATCGGGCACCAATTCTTCCGGAAGGAATATGAGTTTTATCCAGATTTTTGCCACTTGCTTGACTACTTCATGGTGTCTAAAGTCCTTGAACTCACATAATAGGAGAAAATATGAGAGTTCCCATGCACGCTTTTGTTTGACACTTTTCTTCTTGGAAGTTGACCTTAAATCAAAATGATGCATATGGGAATATGCATCATACTCCCCGGGTGGTTTTGGGTTTGTGCTCAAACTCATGTGGTATGGCACGGGGGCACCGTGCGAAATTTCTGGCCTGTGGACACTGGATGTTCACGGTTTTTTTTTTCTTGTTTTTTTTTTAAATGTATTTGGGTGTGATGTGGGTCACTTTAAAACCTTTGCTCTGATACCAATTGATGTATATGTGGGTGGTAAGTGAACGAAATCAAACTCAAACAAATTCCAAACAAGAATCAAACCAAAGAAAAGTGAATATCGAAGATAGATTGAGATGGATCGAAGAATAATAACAAAAGAGGACAAAGGGATAAACAAGACCTTGCACTTGAGATAATCCTTCACGGAGCCACTCAAGGACTTGATCTTGGGCAAATTCTCTTGTCTTCACCAAGGAATCACTCCAATTGGAAAAGGAAGAGAACCTAGAACACCACTTGAACTTGCCAAAATTCAAGATATAGAACTAGGAATTTGGAATACTTTTGAGAATCACACTCAAAGGTAATAGTATTTCACTTTGGGAAAGCTTACAACTCTGAATAATGAAATGCAACTACATAACCCACCTACTTATAGGCTAAACAAAGATAACCAAAAGACTTAAAAACTCCTAGCAATTAAAACTAGAAAATTGAAAAGGCTTGGAAAATGGAAAAGACTCAACATAAAGGGGTGGGGGAGGTTACAAAGAATATTCTAGGCTTCCAATCAGCTAAAAACATCCATCTAGAACACTCCAAGTCGTGCATGATGTCATCCACATGATGTCGTGTAACTAAAGTCTCTTCATTTGCCCAGCATTTAATCATTGCAGCAGCTTCCACTTCAACTGAGCATAACGCTCAGCACACACGTCCAAATCAGGTGATTCTGGGCTTGTTGGAAAGCCCTAGAAATATATTTTGTAGAATGGGCTTATTTGCTCAATTTGGATAAGTAGATCAAAAGTTATGGACCGAACATTACACCTATATCAGAACCGGACTGGAGCAGGACATGTCTTCTTTGAGTAATATTTAGCCCAACCAAACGACGTCCAAATTAAACATAATTGGGCTTGTTTGAAAGCTGAGATCTTAAAATTCAAAACCATGTGGAGCCTCAAGTTGTGGGACCACTTTAGTTAGTCCAAAAAATGAGCACAAAAAAAAATTACCTTCCGTAGGGATGAATCGGGGACCAATTCTTCCAGAAGGAATATGAGTTTTATCCAGATTTTCGCCACTTGCTTGACTACTTCATGGTGTCTAAAGTCCTTGAACTCACATAATAAGAGAAAACATGAGAGTTACCATGCACGCTCTTGTTTGATACTTTTCTTCTTGGAAGTTGACCTTAAATCAAAATGATGCATATGGGAATATGCATCAGAGCCTACTTGCTTGTTAGGACACTCGGATGCAAAGTGACCGAGGCCTTGACAACGAAGCACCTCTTCTTATCCATGGGTTTTGGAGGGGGTCTTAAGGATGTTTGAGGGATCGTGGGTGGAGGGGGTTTTGGGTTTGTGTTTGTGGGGTTCTTTGGGGCAGAATATAGCGGTTTTTAGAAGGGGTAAGCTTGTGGGTTAGGCTTAGAAGCCATGCCCTTGCCTTTGAGTCTCTTTTACATCTCTACTTTGCGAGTAAGGTTACTTAGCTCATCAAGTGAAGTGTATGGATGCAACTCAACCACATGAGCAATTTGCTCATCTAAACCACTCAAATAACGATTCAAGGTTTGTGACTCATCCTCATTCAAGTCACATTTCAAGAGTAGTTGCTCAAAGTCACAGGTATATTCCTATACACTCTTGGATCCTTGCTTTAGGTGGCGGAGTTTAAGAAAGTTATCTTATAGATAGTGAGGGGGAAGAAATTTAGACTTGAGTTTGGCTTTCATTTTGTCTCAAGTTTTAATTTTTCTTTTCCCTTTCTTAACTCTTTTAGAAACAACATTTGACCACCAAATAGATGCGTACTTTCTAAGCTTCAAAGCAACAAACTTTACCATCTTACCCTCCAAAATGTCTTTATATTCAAAGACTCTTTCGATAGTTTAAAGCCAATCAAGAAAGAGGTTCGGATTTAGTTGGCCTTCAAACTCCGGGATGTCCACATTGAAATCATTGAAACTTCGGTCCTTTGGTCTATGACGCTTCCTTGGATGTCTCCCATAATCTTCTTCACTAGAATCTCCCATTGGGTTGCTTCCTTCAGAGTCATCCGAATCTTTACGCTTGCTTGAACTCCTAGAGCTCCTTAGGTTCCTTTGTGAAGCAAATGTCATGCTACATAAGTCCAAGTGAACTTACAAATTAGTGCTCACAAGCTACAACAAAGGGGACTTGGTCCATGTACTGATTTGGAGCTTCAATTCCAACCTCATCCTAAGCCTTTAAGATGTGTTACTCTCCTAGTTTGGGAAGTTCAAGAGGCCTTCTAAGAGGTTTAATCATGAAAATAAGGTTAAACCCACGGTAAGAATAAGTTGAGCTCGAAACAGTAGCGTGCTCACAAACTGCCAAGAAGCCAGCGGACATACCCGGTTTTGCAAGCATGATTACTTGAGCTTAATTTTGACTTAAGAGGCTACAAATCCACTTTTGGAACCTTAATATGTCTGATTTAAGGACATATAAAGATTTCTAGGTTAAGTCATTGGGTAATAGGTCAATTGGAGCCATTTTTCAGATGCTGCAGAAACTATCCTAGCCAGCATATGCTGCACCTTTTGGCCTATATCCCCTAAACGGTAGCTCCAAAGTACTTCCAACTTGAGCCATATAAAAGCTTGCTTTCTAGGCTTTCTAACAACATTTGTTTCAGCCAAGTTTAGTAAGAGACCTAGGAGATATATCTGTTTGAAGTTGGAAGTTATAATCTGAAAAGCTGCTGACAGAAAGTATAAAGCACTTTTCAGCTTCTATACTTGCAATGCGTTTTGCTTTCCTCTTGCTTTATGAACATTATATGGCCCCTTTTCCCCTTTCTTTCAGCTCGTTAAAGGCTCTCATATATAAGAGAGGCCCTTAGGTTGTAAGAAATCATATTTGAATGATATGAACTAGCTCAAAACTTTCTCTCTCAAAAATCTCATTTCTCTTTATCCTTTTCTCTAAGGTGGTGAGTCTTGAGTAGAACCTTTATAAAAGTGTTGGTGGCTAAGCCTGTAGGCATTTCTTGGTGGTTCCTTAGTCTTGGTAGGTGACTTGGCCTTTAAACCAAGTCATATCTTACGCACAAGGGAAATTTGCAAATAAACTCAAGCAAGCTACATCCAGCCCATCTAGTTCATGCTTCACTTTGTTTCTCACGTAGAAGTTGGCCTAGTTGAGATTGCAAGTACTTAACTTGAGCCTCAAGCTCGGCCTTCTCCTTTAGGGCCTGTTCAGCCACTTGCTTCAGCGCGACGCCAGAAGACATACTTTGAGAAAAGGTTCTTTGTGGACTAGGTTGGGTTGGGTTTGGGCTAGCGAAACTTCAGCCACAAGAGGGTACCAAGCTCTTATACCAATTGATGTATTCCAGCCTCACTAACACTCAAGCAAAAAATGAAGGAAACACACTCACACAATCAAAAGTATGCACAAATTAGTTTGTGAAGTAAAAGGAAAAGGAACGATAATCAAGTGATCAAACAAGGGATAATCCGAGGAGCCACCCCCAAATCACACCTGCGGGATTTCTCTAGATCAATTAGATTATAGAAATTAATCACCTTTCTAATTGAGTTAAGAGACCTAGAACCCACTTGACTTGCCGAGCTCAAGATGCAAACTAGGTTTCAAAGAGAGAGTTTTTCTTACTCAAAGTTCATTGCACTTGTTTGACTAAACTCAAGTATGGCCTTTTATAGGGCTGGCCAATACTCACTCTAAGGAACTCACCTTACATAGGAGAACACAAAATATAACTTACTAGATTAACATAGAAAACATAAAAGAAAGTTACTAGATAATATATAGCAAAAACAATATGTAATCTTAAGACTTGGGCTCTCCAGACTTGTTCCCATCAGCTTGGGTACTTATTACCTTGAATTCCCACATTAAGAAAGGGGGTGCATCCTTAGAATTAGCTGGCTGTGCTTAGCTTGCTAGGTGTGAAGAATCTACTTGCATTTAATGCTTCCAGACTCCTACACATTCACATCGCAGCAGGGTCAGATTCATTGTGTCATAACTCTGTTATTTCCGGTTCAACTCCAATGAAATATGATTCATATCAAAGCTTGAGAAGTATATTTTTCAATAGAAAAAGTTTCACTATTTTTGGTATAGCCGTTTGAGAGTAATGGGTTGTAGAATCCAGATGGCCCAAATTGGGACTGACAATTGACTTTGGGGCAGTCGATTTTGGAGCTTAATTTAACCGACCAAATGAACTCCAAATGACTTGAAACTTGTTCTATGTGAAAGCTAACATCTTGCACCTAAAAAATTGGTCATTGCAACCAATCATGACTTTACCTTCGTTGCTCAAAAGATACACAAAACTGAGCTAGATTCTGTCCGAATTAGGCAGCAAGTGCATGGGCTGGTTTGTGACTTCTTGAACCAACATGCGAACTTCCTTGATCTCCTTGCTGCTGGTTGACTCCTTAATTCTTACTTGATGATCTTCTAAAGGATCCAATGGATGGTACCCATCAAACATTAACTCTAGTTTTCTTTCATTTAGTGCTTTACTTGCACTTACTAATAGCTCCCACAAAAGGAAAATAATTGCCCCAAATGAGTGCATGGCAATGAAAGATATGGCTATAAATCAAAGACCCTATTGAACCTAAGAACTTAACTCAACTGTAGGTTTTAGTTTCATTTAGGGCTCCAGTTGCACCTATAAAGAAGTTCCCAAAAAAGCGAATACAAATTACCCGGAATGAGTAAGTGCAAAAGAATGAAAGTGTGGCTCTAAGTCAAAAACCTAAAAAAACTTAAGTACTTACTTTACTCTAGTTCACTTTTTATTTGGGGCCCCAATTACACCCACAAATCCCGCCAAGTGGAAACAGATGCCCTAAAATTGATGGATGCACGTACATTAAGCTCACATTCGAAGAGAATGCAAAGTTAGCTAAGAATGCAAACTAAATTCTGGCTCTAGTTTTAAGCGAATCCAAAAGCAATGTAAAGGATAGATTGAATCTAAACTTATTCTTAGGTACAGATATCACCACCAAAAGGAGGTTAAGGCCCTTAACCTTGACTAGGGCATAGAAACACCACCTAAATAAGAGTTAAGACTCACTTGATCACCACCTTAGCTCGACCTAAGGGAGGATACGCAAGCAAAGAATTTCAGTTTTGGTTTAAGGAGCAATGCTCAACTTTTCATTCAATACTCAATATGTGTATACAAAGGTAGTTCCTTGTTATCCTCATACAAATGTTCCCTTGCTGGCTAGGAAGGATTATAGGTTTCTTTATACGTAGGAAACCTCTAACTAAGCTTAAAACTAGCTTAAATGAAACTTAGGTACAAAGCATGCTTCACTAAGCTATTTACAACTAATGAGTCTCCACAAATAAAGAATCTTACCAAACTAAGAACTAACTTTAACTCTAACTTTCTTTCACTTTTTGCTCCAATTACACCAATAAAGAACTCCCACAAGGAGAAAATAGTTACCCTATATAAGTGCAAAAGAATGAAAGCTGTGGCTGTAAATCGAGGACCTTGCCTAACTCAAGAACTTACTTTAACCATAGTTTTCTTTTCATTTGCAGCTTGACTTGCACACACAAAGAGCTGCCAAAAAGAGAATACAAATGCACTAAAATGAGTGCAAAGAATGATAGTATGGCGATAAACCAAGAATTTGGCCAAACATAAGAACATACATTAGCCCTTGTCCACTTTTCATTAAGGCGTCAATAACCCTCGCAAAGAGCTGCCACCAATTAAAAAAACAAATGCCATAAAATGAGCATAAAACGATAAATGTTGTGGTTATAAGCAGAGGATGTGGCCAAATTTAGGAGCTTACTTCAGCTCAAGTTATGTTTTCGTTTAGTGTACTAATCACACCCAAGGATCTTCCAACAAGGGGAAACAAATTCTTTAAAGGGAGTTACAAGGAATGAAAGGTGCGGCTACAAATCAAGAATCTCACGAAAACATAAGAACTAACTTTAGCCATTACTCTATTTTCATCTGGAGGTCCAACTACACCCACAAAGAGCTCCCATCAAGAGGAAGTGAATGCCCAAAAGTTAATGCAAAAAGAATTAACGATGTCTGCACAACATTAACTCTAGTTTTCTCTCACTTGGTGCTCTACTTGCACCCACTAATAGCTCCTACAAAAAGAAAATAATTGCCCCAAATGAGTGCACAGCAATGAAAGATGTGGCTATAAATCAAAGACCCTACCGAACTCAAGAACCAAACTTAACTGTAGTTTTCAGTTTCATTTAGGGCTCCACTTGCACCCGTAAAGAAGTTCCTAAAAAAGTAAATGCAAATTACCTAAAATGAATAAGTGAAAAAGAATGAAAGTGTGGCTATAAGTTAAAAACCCAAAAAACTTAAGTACTTACTTTATTCTAGTTCACTTTTCATTTGGGGCTCCAATTACATCCACAAATGCTGCCAAATGGAAACAAAGGCCTAAAATTAATGGATTCATGTACACTAAACTCACATTCTAATGGGGATCAAGCCCTTAATGATCCAGTCAACATCCCTACTGCCCAACCAAGTCAAGAGAAAGAGTCCAAGGCATAAGAATTGACTCAAATTATCAAGGACATCATGGTTGCCCAAACTACCCAGAATCCAGTGCATCAGCCCGGTTTCGTGAGCTTCATTATTCAAGCTCAAATTGGATTTAGGAAGCTACAAATACACTTTTTAGAACCCTCAATGTATAAGCTTTAAGGACATGTAAAGAGTTCTAGGTGAATTCATTAGGCAATAAGTCAAATGGGGTCATTTTTCATGTGTTGTCGAAACTGTCCCAGTCTGCACCAGCTGAACCTTTTTACCTGTATCTCCTAAACGAAAGCTCCAAAGCCCTTCCAACTTGAGCCATCTGAAATATTACTTTTTGAGCTTTCTAATAGCATTTGTTTCACCCAATTTGGGTACAAAGCCTAGGAGAGATAGCTATTTGAATTAGAGGGCTATAATTTGAAAAGTTGTTGATATAAAGGCAAAAAGCACTTTTTAGCTTTTATACCTTCTTACTTTTTGGCCTTTCCCTACCCCATGGCTGCTTACCTAGTGTTACTAGGTTGTTTTCAATGTCCATAAGCCCCTTTTTTCTATTTATTTGCTGATTTAAAGGTTGTAATATTCAGATTTGACATATATGAAAAGATTGAGATTATTCTCTCACATTTGAAACTCTCTCTTGCTTATCTTTGATTTGGCTAATCAAATTGGTGACTAAGTGGGTCTTAATCTTGCTTAGGGTGGTGTGGCTTATCCCTAAGTGTGATTGGGAGCCCTAGTGCGTAAAAGATGGTGTGTCTTATCCTTTTGCACGCTAGTTTATCTCTTCTTCTTCTTGCTTAAAACCAAACTAGTTGAACATAGTTTTGGTTTCTCTTCTTCTTTTAACCTTGTTCTTACTTTGTTTGAGCTTTGGTGACTTAAATCACTATATTTCCTTACTTAACACGTCATATTTTGTATCAGAGCTCTTGGCTACCCTCCTTGGGCAAAGCTAAGACTCCCAAACCTACCCCACAAAGAACACGATTTTACTCTACTTCCAAAATGATTGGAAGTATGAGCTTAGACGATAGATTTGAGGCTCTTATGGAGAATTATGAAGAGGTTAGAAGCCAAAATGAGTATTTGAAGAAGCAACTAGCAAAATCCATGAGTAATCAGAGGAAGAATCTTCATAGTACTCCTTTCTATGACTCATCCGAATCTGAGCATGAAGATGAAGGAGAGGATAACAACCCTTTTGCTTCCTCTAGTTATGAAGGTCGTCATATAGCAAGAACGAACCAAAAGAACTCCAATCATTGCTTGGATTTCAAGGTTAAAATTCCAGAGTTTGAAGGCCGTTTAGATCCGAATGAGTTCCATGAATGGCTACTGATGTATGTGTGGGTGGTAAGTGATCAAAATCACCAAATCAAACTCAAACTCAAAAACAAACCAAAGTGAAAAGAGAAATGAAAGATGGAAGGAATGGAAGAAGATCTTCAACACACAAAAAAAAAAGGATAGAACAAGATCTTGCAATTGAGATAATCCTTCACGGAGCCACTCAATGGCTTGATCTTGGGCTAATTCTCTTGTCTTAACCGAGGAATCACTCCAATGGAGAAGATAGAGAACCTAGAACACCACTTGAATTTGCCACAATTCAAGATATAGAACTAGGAATTTTAGATGCACTTTTGAGAAACACACTCAAAGTACTTGTATTGCTTTTGGAAATTGGAGTACAAGCTGAATGACAAGCATCACACGCCCCTCCCCTTTTATAAGCTCAGCAAAAGACAACCAAAAGACTCAATAACTCCTAACAATTAAAACTAGCTAATGAAAAGTCTAAGTAAAATAAAAAGACTCATCATAAAAGGGGCGGGGGAGGTTACAAGGAATATTCTAGGATTTCTACAGCTGATTATTCCCATCTAGAAGCATCTAAAACGTGCACAATATCAGCCACACAATCACATGTAACCGAAGACTATTCATATTCCCAGAATTAATCCTTGCAGCTGCTTCAACTTCAACAGAGTATATCTTCCAGAATACTCGGCCAAATCACGCGTTCTTGGGCTTGATAGAAAGCCCTGGCAGTCTATTTTCCAGAATTGGCTCATTTGCTCAATTTGGATAGGCGGTGTAAACGTTATGGCCCAAACAATGCACCTATCTCAGACTGGACTGGATCAGAATAATGTATCTTTGAGTGATATTTTGCCCAATCAAATGACGTCCAAATTAAACAAACTTGGGCTTATTTTAAAGCTGAAATCTTAAGCTTCCAAAGCATATGAGCCCTCAAGTTGTGGGTCTACTCGAGCTTGTCCAAAAGTTGCCACAACAATTACCTTCCGCAGGGAAGAATGGGGCACTAATTCTTCCAGAAGGAATAAAACTTTTCTACAGAGTTTTGCCACATCTTTGACTTCTTGAAGCTTGATTGGGTCTTCCTTGGGCTGGGCTTGATGGTCTTTGGGCCGTTCATGATGGTCTCCATCATTCCCCCCGGGTGAGTGAAAGTTTGCCCTCAAACTAGGAAGGGGCTCATCATCAAAATAGGGGCTAAGGTCGGAGACATTGAATGTAGCTGAAACTCCATAATCTCCAGGAAGATCAACTTTGTAAGCATTAGGCCCAACCTTCTCAAGGATCTCAAAGGGCCCATCGGATCGAGGCATCAACTTAGATTTTCTCTTAGCAGGAAAACGTTCTTTTGGCTGGTGAATCCAAACCAAGTCTCCAGGCTGAAAATGTACCTCTTTTCGGTGCTTGTTGGCGCTTTGCATGGCTCTTTCATTAGCCTTGGCTATGTTGTCACGAGCGCGAGCATGAAGTACTTGAATTTCCTTGGCTCGTTTCTCGGCTTCCCAACTAAGTTTTGTAGGAGTGGGAATAGGAATAAGATCCAACGGACTCCTGGGATTATAGCCATAGACAACTTGAAAAGGAGAGAGTTGGGTGGACTTGCTAGGCACTCGATTGAATGCAAACTCGGCATGGGGCAACAACTCATCCCAATTCTTCAAATGCTTCTTCACAAGGACTCGTAGTAAAGTACCCAAAGTCCTATTAGTGACTTCAGTTTGTCCATCGGTTTGGGGATGAACATGTTGTGCTAAACTTGAGTTGAGTACCCAATTTACGCCACAAAGTGAGCCAAAAGTGACTAAGGAACTTAGGGTCATGATCGGATACCATACTCTTAGGAATGCCATGTAGTCTCACAATTTTCTTGAAGTACAAGCTAGCCACTTGAGTAGCATCATTAGTAGTGTGGCAAGGGATGAAATGCGCCATCTTGTTAAATCGGTCCACAACTACCATAATGGAATCCTTGTTCCTTTGGGTTCTAGGTAAACTCGTAATGAAGTCCAAACTAATATCTTCCCAAGGGGCTTGAAGAATAGGAAGAGGGGAATACAAGCCTTGGGGCAACGCATGGCTCTTAGCCATTTGACAAGTAGAACATCTGTTGATGAAATGCTCTACATCTCTTGATAGCTTTGGCCAATAGTAGTGTTCCTTCAACATTGCTCTTGTCTTCTCTACACTGAAATGGCCGGCTAGGGCTCCTCTATGCAGCTCTTGGATAAGGAGCTCTCTAAATCCGCATTGAGGAATGCAAAGGCGTGAGCCTTTAAATAGGAATCCATCTTCTAAGTGAAACAACCCATGGGGGTGCTTAGAACACTTCTCAAAAATATCCTTGAAATCATCATCTTTGGAGTACAAGTCTTTCACAATCTCAAAACCAAGTACTTTAGTACTCAAAGTGGAGAGTAACAAGTACCTACGAGAGAGTGCATCGGCTCCTTTGTTGAGAGTCCCCGCCTTATGTTGGATGGTGAAATGGAAGGACTGAAGATACTCTACCCATTTAGCATGTCTAGGGCTGAGTTTGTGTTGTCCTTGAATGTACTTGAGAGCCTCATGATCAGAATGGAGAATGAATTCTCCTCCAACAAGATAATGGCGCCAATGCTCCAATGCTCTAATGATAGCATAAAACTCCTTATCGTAGGTGGAGTACTTCTTCTTGGCATCGTTGAGCTTCTCACTAAAGAAGGCAATGGGTCTCTTCTCTTGAGATAGGACAGCTCCAATTCCTACCCCGGATGCATCACATTCAACTTCAAAAACTTTGGCAAAATCGGCCAAGGCCAGGATGGGAGCATTAGTGAGTTTCTTCTTGATCTCTTCAAAGGCTTGTTGTGCTTGCTCGTTCCAAGAAAATTCTTTGCCTTTAATTACCTCGGTCATAGGAGCCACAATGGTGTTGAAATTTCGGATGAATCTCCGGTAAAATGATGTTAGGCCATGGAAACTCCTTACTTGAGTGACAGATGTAGGAGTAGGCCATTCTTGGATAGCCTTGATCTTGCTATCATCAACTTGAAGACCTTGGGCGGACACAATGAAACCCAAGAATACCACTTGAGGGGTGAAGAAATAACATTTCTCCATATTGCCATAGAGTTGCTCTTGAGAAAGGATCTCCAAAACTTGTTGCAAGTGTTGGGCATGCTCTTCTTCGGTCTTGCTATAGACCAAAATATCATCAAAGTAGACAACAACACAAATGCCAATGAGGGGCTTTAGAACTTGGTTCATAAGCCTCATGAAAGTGCTAAGGGCATTAGTAAGCCCAAATGGCATCACAAGCCACTCATACAAACCTCCTTTAGTCTTAAAGGCAGTTTTCTATTCATCACCTTCAAAGATCCGGATTTGATAGTAGCCACTTCATAAATCAATCTTGGAAAAGATAGCGGCTCCATGGAGTTCATCAAGTAGATCTTCCAATCTTGGAATAGGATACCGATACTTGATAGTGATTTTGTTAATAGTCCGGCTATCCACACACATGCGCATGCTACCGTCCTTTTTAGGAACAAGGAGGGCGGGCACGGCACATGGACTCAAACTCTCCCGAATTAAACCCTTGGACAAGAGGTCATCTACTTGTCTTTGGATTTCTTGAGTTTCACTAGGAGACATCCGGTAGGCCGGCTTGTTGGGAAGAACGGAACCAGGAATGAGGTCTATCTTGTGTTGGATGGATCTAGGAGGGGGAAGGCCATGTGGGATCTCTTGTGGAAAGACATGATGGTAGGTTTGAAGGAGAGGGGTGAGTAGTGGATGTGTGGGAGATGGTGGCTTAGGTTCCTCTTGTAGAAGAATTAAGTCTTTGAAAGACTCAAATTCATGGTGCTCGGATTTGAGGAGAGTGGTGAGAAAGACATCCAAGTGAGGATTGTCTTTGGGTCTAGTGGTGGAGGGAATTTTGAGAGGAGTAAGGGTAATCTTTTTGTGGTCTTTTTGGAAAGAATAAGTGTTCATCCGGCCATCATGGATGACACTTCTATCAAATAGCCACAGTCTACCCAACAAAATATGACAAGCATCCATAGGGACAATGTCACACCATAACTCATCCTTATAATTTTTCCCAATTGAAAAAGAAACAAGACATCGGTGAGTGATTTGCAAACCCTTGCCTTGGTTCAACCATTGAATGGTGTAGGGATTGGGGCGAGGAGAGACTTGCAGCTTGAGCTTATCAACCATAGTCTTGGAAGCAACATTGGCACAGCTTCCACCATCAATAATGAGGGAGCATACCTTGTTTCCCACGGTACACCTTGTATGGAATATAGCTTCTCTTTGCTCCATGTCTTCTTGAGTGGCAAATCCACTCAATGCCAGGCGGATGACTAGTAATTCTCCTTCATCGGGGCCTTCTTCAACTTCTTCTAAGCTTCCTTCTTCAAATGTTCTCCTTCTTCTTCTTCACATGCATGTTCTTCACATGCTTCTTGATATTCTGCTAAGGAAACAATCCTCTTGTTTGGACACTCTGAGGCATAGTGTCCCATTCCTTGCCAACGAAAACATCGAACCTTGTCCTTGGATTTGGGCTCTTGTGTGGAGGGCTTAGGAGGGGTTGGAGTAGTGTTTTTGGCTTGTGGAGGGTTTTGAGGTCTAGGAGGGTAGTAGGGAGATCTTTGTGTGGAGTGGGGACGAGAAAGAGGTTTGGACAAGATGCTCTTTCCCTTAGATTTCTTTTGTTGCTCTACCTTATAGGCTAGAGAACTCAAGTCATCTAGGGATGAATAGGGTTGCAACTCAATTACATGAGCAATGGACTCATCAAGACCGGTCAAGTATCTTACCAAGGTTTGTGAGTCGTCTTCTCTCAAATCACATTTGAGTAGGAGTTGTTCAAACTCCCGAGTGTATTCTTCCACACTCTTGGATCCTTGCTTGATCGCTTCTTGTAGACTTAGTAGACATGTTGAAGTGCTTTGGGGGAAGAAAATGCTGCTGGGGAAGGTGGCACGGGCGTGCAGTAGGGCACTGGGGAACCGTGCTTGAGTGCTGCTCGGCAAAAGCTGAAAAATGGAGATGGCACGGTCGTGCCTAGGCGCACGGGTACACCGTGCCAACTTTCTGGTTGGTGAGTTTCAGGATTTGCACGGTTTGCCGGTTTGTGTGTTTGTTTTGTGTTTTTGGGTTTTGGTGTTTTGCGATGTGTTTGGAGGCAATTTGATCACTTGATAACCTTGGCTCTGATACCAATTGATGTATGTGTGCGTGGAAAGTGATCCAAATCAAACTCAAACTCAAAACAAACCAAAGTGAAAAGAGAAATGAAAGAAGGATGATATGGAAGAAGATCTTCACCACACAAGAAAAGGATAGAACAAGACCTTATAATTGAGATAATCCTTCACGGAGCCACTCAATGACTTGATCTGGGGCTAATTCTCTTGTCTTAACCGAGGAATCACTCCAATGGAGAAGATAGAGAATCTAGAACAACACTTGAATTTGCCACAATTCAAGATATAGAACTAGGAATTTTAGATGCACTTTTGAGAAACACACTCAAAGTACTTGTATTGCTTTTGGAATTGGAGTACAAGCTGAATGACAAGCATCACACGCCCCTCCCCTTTTATAAGCTCAGCAAAAGACAACCAAAAGACTCAATAACTCCTAACATTTAAAACTAGCTAATGAAAAGTCTAAGTAAAATGAAAAGACTCATCATAAAAGGGGTGGGGGAGGTTACAAGGAATATTCTAGGATTTCTACAACTGATTATTCCCATCTAGAAGCATCTAAAACGTGCACAATATCAGCCACACAATCACATGTAACCGAAGACTCTTCATATTCCCAGAATTAATCCTTGCAGCTGCTTCAATTTCAACAGAGTATATCTTCCCGAATACTCGGCCAAATCACGCTTTCGTGGGCTTGATAGAAAGCCCTGGAAGTCTATTTTCCAGAATGGGCTCATTTGCTCAATTGGGATAAGCGGTGTAAAAGTTATGGCCCAAACAATGCACCTATCTCAGACTGGACTGGATCAGAATAACGTATCTTTGAGTGATATTTTGCCCGATCAAATGACGTCCAAATTAAACAAACTTGGGCTTATTTTAAACTTGAAATCTTAAGCTTCCAAAGAATATGAGCCCTCAAGTTGTGGGTCTACTCGAGCTTGTCCAAAAGTTGCCACAACAATTACCTTCCGCAGGGACGAATGGGGCACTAATTCTTCCGGAAGGAATAAAACTTTTCTACAGAGTTTTGCCACATCTTTGACTTCTTGAAGCTTGATTGGGTCTTCCTTGGGCTGGGCTTGATGGTCTTTGGGCCGTTCATGATGGTCTCCATCAGCTACAAACCATAGAAAGGGTCTTTGAGTACAAGTATGTATCCAAAGACAATAAGGTGAAGCTAGTAGCACTCAAGCTACGAAAATATGCCTCTCTTTGGCGGAAGACTTGGTTAAGAAGAAAGCTTAGAGGGGCAACGCCAAGATTAGAAGTTAGGAAAGGATGATAACCAAGTTAAAGGGCTGGTTCCTCCCTCCCTCTTACCTTCAAGACAACTACTCAAAACTCCATAACCTTCGACAAGGGAGTTTGAGTGTTGAAGAATATACAAGGGAGTTTAAGGAACTCTTGATCAAATGTGATATTCAAGAGCGTGGGGACCAAACCATAATGAGGTACTTGAGTGGCCTTGATCCACATAATGCTCATGTAGTTGAGCTCCAACAATACTCAAGCTTTGATGATGTGTGCATGCTTGCTCACCATATGGAGCAACGAAAAAAGTCCAAGCCCTTCAAAAAGGATCAACCCAAGCTTCCCCTACCCGAGAGCTCATCCTTCAACAAGGGGAGTGTTCAACCCCCACCTAAACCCATGACTACCCCATCTAACCTCCTCCCAAAAACCCAACTCCATAAAACAAGCCTCCCTATGGTTCAAATGCCAATAGGAGATGTCATAAGTGCCAAGGCTTAGGTCATATAGCCTCAGAGTGCCCAACCCGAAGGGTTATTACCTTAACTGAGTATGAGGCAATTCAAGTGGAAGAAGAAGAACAAGAGAGGGACTTATGCCTCGTTAAGAGTATGGAGGAATTAGTAGAAGAGGATGATGAAGGGGATTTACTTGTGCTAAGAAGGACCTTAAGTGGTCTTAAGGGGGGTCGAGATGAACAGAGGGAGAACATCTTCTACTCATGGTGCACAGTCAAAGGGAAAGTTTGCTCCCTCATCATTGATAGTAGGAGTTGCACCAACATTGCATCCTCAAGCACGGTGGAGAAACTACAACTCCAAGCCACAACACACACTCATCCATACTCAATACAATGGCTAAACCAAGGTAAAAGCCTTTCAGTTAACTCTAGATGCCTTATTTCCTTAAGCATAGGCAAGAATTATCATGATGAACTATGGTGTGATATCATGCCTATGGATGCTTGCTATATCTTGTTAGGAAGACCTTGGTTATTTGACAGAAGGGTCATGCATCATGGTTTCTTAAACACTTACACCTTCACCAAAGATGGGAAGAAGATCACCCTAGCCCCACTTTCCCGCTCTCAACTCAAAAAATCCAAGCCACAAAAGAACTAAGACCAAACCGAAATGCTACTTACCTTTCAGAACCTTTTCCTAAGGCCACACAACATGAGTTCAAGGCTTTGAGAGAGTGGCTACTCTTCTCCCTTGAAGAAGTGGAGAACTCTCTCTCTCAAATTCACCCTCTAGCCACCTCATTACTTGAACAATTCTCCCATGTGTTTTCGGAAGACATACCCCACGGCCTACCTACCAAAAGAACCATCCAACATCACATTGATCTCCTCCCCGATGCTATACTCCCAAACAAACCAGCCTATAGAATGAACCTAAAAGAAACCATGGAAATCCAAAGGCAAGTTGAGGAGTTGATAGCCAAGGGTCTTGCGAGGGAAAGTCATAGCCGATGTGCCGTACCCACCCTCCTAGTTCCAAAGAACGATGGCTCCATGAGGATGTGTATGGATAGCCATGCCATAAACAAGATCACCATTAGGTATAGGCATCCCATACCTGGATTAGAGGACATGTTGGATGAGCTTTATGGTTCAAGAGTCTTTTCTAAGGTGGATTTGTACTACTAAATTTGGATTAGGGAAAGGGTTGAGTGGAAAACTGCATTCAAGACCAAAGGGGGTTTGTATGAGTGGTTGGTCATGTACTTTGGACTTTCGAATGCCCCTAGTGCTTTTATGAGACTAATGAACCAAGTGTTTAGGCTGTTTATTGGTCAATTTATGGTGGTTTACTTTGATGACATCTTGGTTTATAGTCAAAGTGAGGAAGCGCACCTTGTACATCTCACTCACGTCGTGAAGGTCTTAAAAGAAGAGAAGCTCTATGGCAACTTGAAAAAGTGTTCTTTTTTCACTCAAGAGGTCACGTTTTTGGGGTACATTGTCGCAGCTCAAGGAATCAAAGTGCATGAAAGTAAGATGAGGCCATTCGGTCTTGGCCTACACCATCAAGCATTTATGATGTGCAAAGTTTCCATGGGCTAGCCTCTTTCTATAGGCGCTTCATCAGGGACTTTAGCACAATCACAACTCCTATGACTGAAGTTCTCTAGCAATCATCATTCAAGTGGAATCCAAATACGCAACAAGCCTTTGAGCAAATCAAGAAGAAGCTCACTCAAGCCCCGTTGCTAGCCTTGCCTTGTTTTGAAAAGATCTTTGAAGTGGAGTGTGATACATCCGGAGTTGGTATTGGTGGGGTTCTTACTTAAGAAGGCCACCTCATTACCTACTTTAGTGAGAAACTTTGTGACTCTAGGAGAAAGTACTCCACTTATGACAAGGAATTTTATGCCATCATTCGGTCACTCAAGCATTGGAGCCACTACTTAGTAGAAAATGAGTTTATTCCACACTCCAATCATAAGGCCCTCAAGTACATTCAAGGGCAACACAAGCTCAACTCTCGCCATGCGTAGCGGGTAGAGTGCCTACAAACGTTCCACTTCACCATCAACCATAAATCCGGGAAACTAAACAAGGGTGCCGATGCTCTTTCAAGGAGGTATCTCTTGTTATTTCAACTTGATGCATGCGTTCTCATCTTTAAGCATTTGAAGTCACTTTATGCCGAGCATAGTGACTTTGGGGAGTTGTTCAATGAATGCGAGAGGCATCCCAAGGGAGTGTTCCCAGCTTAAGAGGGATATTTGTTTAAGGGTGCACAACTTTGTGTCCTGAATTGTGGCATAAGGGAGCTCTTAATCTGTGAGGTCCATAGAGGTTCACTAACCGGTCATTTTAGGGAAAAGAAGACCCTTATCATGCTTAAGGAACACTATTTTTGGCCTTGCATGGGTAAGGATGTTCAAGATGTGGTTAAGAGATACGCAACATGTCAAATGGCCAAGAGTCACACCCTTCCTTAAGGCCTTTACACTGCATTGCTAATTCCGAGCTTTCCATGGGAGGATGTTAGTATAGATTTTATACTTGGCTTGCCATCGACTCAAAGGAACAAGGACTCCATCCTTGTAGTGGTTGATCATTTTTCAAAGATGGCACACTTTATTCCATACAACAAGACCAACGATGCTACCCATATAGCCGATTTATACTTCAAGGAAGCGGTTAAGTTTCATGGAATCCCAAGGTTAATAGTGTCGGATATGGACACTAAGCTCTTAAGTCATTTTTAGGTGACCTTATGAAAGAAATTGGGTACTAAGCTTAAGTATAGTACCACTTGCCATCCTCAAATGGATGGGCAAACCGAAGTCAACAATACAACTTTGCGAGTACTTTTGAGGACCTCGATCAAAGCCAATCTCAAGTCATGGGATCAACTACTCACACATGCCGAGTTTGCATAAAACAAGGCCCCTAGCAAGACCATGGGAATGTCCTGTTTTAAGGTGGTTTATGGGATTAAGCCACTTTCCTCTCTTAACCTCACCCCACGACCTATGGATTCCAAGCCTTGCATAGAAGCAACCAAGAGAGTCCAAGAAATCCAAGGGCTCCATAAGAAGATTAGGGGTAAGATTGAGCAATCTAATGCGTCCTTTCAAGCCCAAGCAAACAAGCATAGGAAACAAGTCATTTTAAACCCTGGTGATCTCATTTGGGTACACTTAAGGAAAGAGCATTTCCCTTCCAAGCACAAGTCAAAACTCATGCCTAGGGCCAATTGTCCTTTTGAAGCCTTAGAGAGGATTAACAACAATGCCTACAAGATCAATTTGCCCATACCTAGAAGATGATATGTTGGAGAATTTGAGGACAAATTCTTCTCAACAAGGGGAGAATGATAGGGATAAAGCACCTAATGATCAAATCAACATCCCTACTACCCAACCAACTTAAGAGAAGCAGTCCAAGGCACAATTATTAACTCGAATTATCAAGGATGTCACCGCTGCCCAAACAGACCAGAATCTAGTGCGTCAGCCTGGTATTGTGAGCTTGATTATTCAAACTTACATTGTATTTAGTAAGCTGTGAATCCACTTTTTAGAACCCTTAATATGTCAGCTTTAAGTACATATAAAGAGTTCTAGGTTAAGTTATTGGGTAATAAGTCAAATGGGGTCATTTTCCAAGTGCTGCAGGAACTGTCCTAGTCTGCCCCAGCTGCACCTTTTTGCCCATATTTCCCAAATGGAAGATCTAAAGCCCTTAAGACTTAAGCTATCTAAAAGCCTACTTTCTGAGATTTCTAACAACATTTGTTTCACCTAATTTGGTTAACAAAGGTAGACGATATAGCTATTTGAAGTAGAGGGCTGTAATCTGAAAAGTTGCTGATAAAAAAGCAAAAAGCACTTTTCAGCTTTTGTACTTTCTTACTTTTTGGCCTTCTCCTTCGTCATGGCTGCTTACCTAGTGTTCCTAGGTTTTTTCCCACGTCTATAGCCCCTTTTGTCTATATATTTGCTGATTTGAAGGTTGTAATATTCAGATTTGACATATATAGAAAGATTGAGATTATTCTCTCTCATTTAAAACTCTCTCTTGCTTATCTTTGATTTGGCTAATCAAAGTACTGGCCAAGTGAGTCTTAATCTTGCTTAAAGTGGTGTGGCTTATCCCTAAGGGTGATTGGGAGCCCTAGTGTATAAAAGGTGGTGTGTCTTATCCTTTCGTAAGCTAGTTTATCTCTTCTTCTTCTTGCTTAAAACCGAACTAGTTAAACCTAGTTTCGGTTTCTCTCCTTCTTTTAACCTTGTTCTTAATTTGTTTCAGCATTGGTGAATTAAAATCACTGCATTTCCTTGCTTGGCACATCACATTCAAAGAGAATGCAAAGTTAGCGAAGAATGCAAACTGAATTCTGACTGTAGTTTTAAGTGAAACCAAAAGCAATGTAAAGAATAGATTGGATCTAAACCTATTCTTGGATATAGATATCGCCACCAAAAAAATGGTTAGGGCCCTTAACCTTGATTCGGGCATAGAAACACCACCTAAACAGGAGTTACGACAAACTTGAACACCACCTAACTCGGCCTAAGCAAGGATACACAAGTAATGGATTTTAGTTTCAGTTTAACGAGCAATGCTCAACTTTTCATTTAATACTCAACATGTGTATACAAAGGGAGTCCCTTGTTATCCTCATACAAACCTTCCCTTGCTAGCTAGGAAGGATTAGAGGTTTCCTCATGCTTAGGAAACTTCTAACTAAACTTAAAACTAGCTTAAATGAAACTTAAATACAAAGCATCCTTCACTAAGCTATTTACAACTAATGAGTCTCCACAAATGAAGAATCTTACTAAAATTAATAATCAACTTTAACTATAGTTTTATTTTCGATTGGGGCTCCACTCACGCCAACAAAGATAATATAATTCCCTAAAACAAGTGCAAAAAAATGAAAGGTGTGGCTATAAATCAAGAACCTCGCTAAACTTAAAAACTCTCTTCATCTTAAGTTTCCTCTAACTACACCAACAATGTGCTCCGAAAAAGGGAATGAGTAAAAAAAAAAAAATGAAAGGTGTGTCTATAAATCAAGAACATCACTAAACTTAAGGACATTCCTTAACTCTAGTTATCTCCAACCACACCCACAAAGTGCTCCTAAAAAGGGAATGCAAATGCACTAAAATGAGTGTAAAGAATGAAAGGTGTAGCTAAAAATCAACAACCTCGCAAAACTTGAGAGCTTCAATTGTAGTTTACATTTCATTTAAGTCCCCAGTTACACTCACAAGGATCTCCTAAGTAGAGAATACAGATGCACTAAAATGAATGCAAAAGAATGAAAGCGAAGTGATAAGTTAAGAACCTAGCCAAACTAAAGAACATGCTTAAATGCTTGATCACTTTTCAATTAGGGCGTGAATGACCCCTGCAAAGAGATGTCATCAAGGGTAAACAAATGCCCTGAAATAATTGCAAAAGAATAAATGTTGTTGTCATAAATCAAGGACGTAGCAAAATTTACTAACTTACTTTTAACTCAAGTTCTATTTTCATTTTGGGTACTAATTGCACTTATGAAGAGCTGCCAATAACATGAAAAAAATGACCAAAAAAGAGTGAAAGGAATGAATAGAGTTGCCACAAATCAAGAATCTGGTTAAACATAAGGACTAACTTTAACGCTTATCTGTTTCTATTTGGAGCTCCAATTACACCCATGAAGAGTAGCAGACCAAGAGCAAGTCAATACCCATAAAAAAGTGCAAAAAGAATGAATAATGTCTCCATAATAAAGAATCTGTCCAAGCTGAGAACTAACTTTAACTCTAGTTTTCTTTTATTTTGGGCTCCCATTACACTAACAAAGAACTCCCACAACGAGAAAATAGTTGCCCTAAATGAGTGCAAAAGAATGAAAGCTGTGGCTATAAATCAAGGACCTCGTCTAACTCAAGAACTTACTTTAACTGAAATTTTGTTTTCATTTAGAGCCCAACTTGCATGCACAAAGAGCTCGCAAAAAGAGAATACAAATGCGCTAAAATAAGTGCAAAAGAATGATAGTATGCCAAACATAAAAACATACATTCACTCTTATCCACTTCTCATAAAGGGGTCAACAACCATCGCAAAGAGCTATCACCAATAAAAAAGAAATGCCTTAAAATGAGGGTAGAAGGACAAATGTGTCAATTACAGGCTGATAATGCATCCAAATTTAGGAGCTTACTTTAGCTCATGTTCTATTTTCATTTAGCGGTCTAATCACACTCGTAAGGATCTCCCACCAAGAGGAAACAAATTCTTTAAAAGGAGTGGAAAGGAACGAATGGTGTGGCTATGAATCAAGAATTTTACAAAAACATAAGAACTAACTTTCATCATTGCTCTATTTTCATGTGGAGGTCCGATTACACCTAAAAAGAGCTCCCATCAACAGGAAGTGAATGCCCAAAAGTTAATGCAAAAAGAATGCACGGTGTCTCCAAAAATCAAGAATCATACCAAAATTGGGAACTAACATTAACTCTAGTTTTCTTTCATTTGGTGTTTTACTTGCACCGACTAATAGCCCCACAAAAAGAAAATAATTGCCCCAAATGGGTGCATAGTAATGAAAGATGTGGCTATAAATCAAGGACCTAACCAAACTGAAGAACTTAACTTAACTGTAGTTTTCAGTTTCATTTTTGGGCTCCACTTGCACCCATAAAGGAGTCCCAAAAAAGAGAATACAAATGACCTAAAATAAATAAGTGCAAAAGAATGAAAGTGTGGCTACAAGTCAAAAACCTAGAAAAACATAAGTGCTTACTTTACTCTAGTGCACTTTTCATTTGGGGCTCCAATCACACCCACAAATCCCACCAATGGAAACAGGGGGCCTAAAATTGATGGATGCATGTACGGTTAACTCACATTCAAAGAGAATGCAAAGTTAGCTAATAATGCAAAAGGAATTCTAGCTCTAGTTTTAAGTGAATCCAAAAGCAATGTAAAGGATAGATTGAATCTAAACCTATTCTTGGGTATAAAAATTGCCACCAAGAACAAAGTTAGGCCCCTAAACCTTGATTAGGGTATAGAAACAATACCTAAACAACAATTAAGACCTAAATAAGAGTTAAGACTCACTTGGTCACCACCTAACTCGGCCTAAGCTAGGATACGCAAGCAAAGGATTTCAATTTTGGTTTAAGGAGCAATGCTCAACTTTTCATTCAATACTCAATGCGTGTACACAAAGGGAGTTCCTTGTTGTCCTCACACAAACGTTCCCTTGCTGGCTAGGAAGGATTAGAGGTTTCCTTATGCTTAGGATACCTTTAACTAATCTTAAAAGTAGCTTAAATTAAATTTATGTGCAAAGCATGCTTTACGAAGCTATTTACAAATGACGAGTCTTCATAAATGAAGAATCTTACTAAAATTAGGAACCAACTTTAACTCTAGTTTTATTTTCAATTGGGGCTCTAATCACCCCAGCACAGACAAATTAAATGCCCCAAAATGAGTGCCAAAAAAATGAAAGGTGTGGCCATAAATCAAGAACCTCACTAAACTTAAGAACTTTTTTATCTCGAGTTTTCTCACACTACACCAACAAAGTGCTCTGACAAAGGTAATGAGGAAAAAAAATGAAAGGTGTGTCTATAAATTAAGAACATCGCTAAACTTAAGAACATTCCTTCACTCTAGTTTTCTTCAACTACACCCACAAACTGCTCCTAAAAAGGGAATACAAATGCACTAAAATGAGTGCAAAGAATGAAAAGTGTAACTACAAATCAAGAACCTGGTCAAACTTGAGAGCTTCAATTATAGTTTATGTTTCATTTGTGTCCCAACTGCACTCACAAAGTTCTCCCAAGTAGAGAATATAGATGCACTAAAATGAATGCAACAAGATGAAAGCGAGGCGATAAGTCGAGAACCTAGCCAAACTAAAGAACTTGCTTAAATGCTTGTTCACTTTTCAATTAGGGCATAAATGACCCCTGCAAAGAGATGTCATCAAGGAAAAACAAATGCCTTAAAATAAGTGCAAAAGAATAAATGCTATGGTCACAAATCAAAGACGTAGCCAAATTTAATAAATTACTTTTAACTCGAGTTCTGTTTTCATTTCGGGTACTAATTGCACTTGTGAAGAGCTGCCAATAAGAGGAAAAAAATGACCGAAAAAGAGTGGACAGAATGAATGGAGTCACTACAAATCAAGAATCCGGTTAAACATAAGAACTAAATTTAAATTTTAACTGTTTTCATTTGGAGCACCAATTACACCCATGAAGAGTTGCAAACCAAGAAGAGCTGAATACCAACAAAAGAGTGCTAAAAGAATGAATGGTTTCTCTATAAATAAAGAATCTTACCAAAATGGGAACTAACTTTAACAGTAGTTTTCTTTCATATTGGGCTCCAATTACACGAGCAAAGAACTCCCACAAAGAGTAAGTAGTTGCCCTAAATGAGTGTAAAAGAATGAAAGTTGTGGCTGTAAATTAAGGACCTCACCTAACTCAAGAACTTGCTTTAACTATAGTTTTCTTTTCATTTGGAGCCCAACTTGCACACACAAAGAGCTCCCAAAAAGAGAATACAGATGCACTAAAATGAGTGCAATAGAATGATAGTGTGGCTATAAACTAAGAATCTAGCCAAACATAAGAACATACATTCACTCTTGTCCACTTTTCAGAAAGGGGTCAATAATGCCCGTAAAGAGCTGCCACCAATAAAAAAAAGAAATGTCTTCAAATGAGCGTAAAAGGACAAATGTTGTCATTATAAACTAATAATGTAGCCAAATTTGGGAGCTTACTTCAGCTCAAGTTCTATTTTCATTTAGTGGTCTAATCACGCCCGTAAGGATCTCCCAATAAGAGGAAACAAATGCTTTAAAATGAGTGGAAAAGAACGAATGGTATGGCTATGAATCAAGAATCTCACGAAAACATAAGAACTAACTTTAACCATTACTCTATTTTCATCTGGAGGTCCAATTACACCCACGAAGAGCTCCTATCAAGAGGAAGTGAATGCCCAAAAGTTAAT
>JAKOGI010004030.1:0-2500 GCA_029747015.1 Carnegiea gigantea
ATATACATATACATATACATATATGTACATATATATACATATCTGCATATATATATATATATATATATATATATGTGTGTGTGTGTGTGTGTGTGTGTGTGTGTGTGTGTGTGTGTGTGTGTGTGTGTATATATATACACACACACAGAGAGACACATGTACACACATATATGTACGCACACATAAATATTTATATGTATGTGTATGTTTGCATGTATGTATGTACGTATGTATGTATGTATGCATGCATAGCTATATACGTACTAGCGTTAACGTTCGTACATATTCATATATGCATGCATGCACACATGTGTGTATGTACATATGATTATGTAGGTACGTAATTATGACTTGCCAGTAATATGTGTACAGTTCGTCAAGGAAGAATGGATCGAAGTCGGTTGTGGATGTACAACAGACTAGAGGGGAAGTATCTGAGCAAGACATTCGTTCAGAAAGTGGATGAGTTCATCAGTTTTGCTTGTGCACAAGAAGAGTTTCAGAGGTGCCAAAAACTCAAGTGCCCCTGCGTGAAGTGCCGCAATGTACCGTACCTTGATGTGGACACAATCAAATTACATTTGTACCAGCGAGGGTTTCGTCCAAACTACTATAGGTGGGTGCATCACGGTGAGACATTCCTGGAAGATGATGCAGCTGCAACTTCCTCATCCAATTCACAATTGACACCCAACCCTATGAGAGATATGGTGATGGATGCGTATGCACCTGCGGCATCTGCATTAGTGCAATATGTGCCGCACAATGGGGAGCATGAACCAAATGACGATGTGAAGAAGTTCCTTGAACTAATTCAGGCAGCGGAGAGACCATTGTACCAGGGATGTGGAATGTCACTGCTTAAAGCTGTTGCGCGGCTTGCAAATCTGAAATGTGAATATGATCTACCCCATCGCGCGGTCGATGGTATTGTATCCTTCATAAAGGATATATGCCCAAATAACAACGACATGGTCGGTAATTACTACGAAGTTAAGAAGTTGCTTGCGGGTCTTCAACTTCCACATCAAAAAATAGATGTATGTCCCAATGGTTGCATGTTATTCTGGAGGGGGGCAGAGGGGCTCGATAGATGCTCTTTTTGTGATGAAGGTAGGTACCTGAGGACCAGCAAACAAGGGAGACAAATCCCGAGAAAGCATCTAATATATTTCCCCATTGGACCGCGACTACAACGACTTTATGCAACAAAGAAAACTGCTGAGAGTATGCGGTGGCACCATGAGCACAAGCGGCCTCCTGGGGTCATGGCCCACCCATCCGATAGTGAGGCGTGGAAACATCTAGACGTTTCATATCCTTCATTTGCCGCAGAACCTCGTAATGTGAGGCTAGGGTTGTGCACTGATGGCTTCTCTCCGTTTGGTCATTATGGTAAAACATATTCATGCTGGCCAGTGATTGTTACCCCTTATAATTTGCCCCCATGGATGTGCAAGAAAAGACAGTTCAAGTACATTGCTCTCCTCATTCCCGGTCCGAAGAATCCAAAAGGAAATATCGACATATATATGCAACCTCTTATTGAAGAACTGAAGCAACTTTGGAATGAAGGAACACCAACATACGACGTCTCCCTGAAGCAGAATTTCGTAATGAAGGTTGCAATTCTATGGACTGTGAGTGACTTCCCCGCGTATGGTATGCTTTCTGGCTGGACGACTGTCGGAAGGTTAGCATGCCCGTACTGTATGGAACACACAAAAGCATTCAGGCTAGCCCATGGGAAGAAGCAATCGTGGTTTGACTGTCATCGTCAATTTCTCCCACCAGATCATAAATTCTGGCGTAACAAATCTGCATTTTACAAAAATAGGGAGGACCATTCTGAACCTCCTCCTATGCTGACGGGTGAGCAGCTTTGGAGTCGTGTCTCTTCCCTCCCAACGGCAACAGATCACAAGGGAAAAGTGGATGGGTACGGACAGTCACACAACTGGACTAGACGTAGCATATTTTGGGAACTACCTTACTGGAGCAAGTTGTTAATACGCCACAACCTTGATGTCATGCACATTGAGAAAAATGTGTTTGAGCAAATCATTAACACGGTGTTGAATGTGAAGGATAAAACAAAAGATGACATCAGCGCGAGAGAGGACATGCATACCCATTGTAAACGTAGGAGACTTAATGTTCATGTTGTTGCCGATGGCGACGGACGCCGGCGAGAAGTTATGCCACAAGCTCCATATGTTTTGAAGAGGGAGTACAGAAAGGTGGTGTGTGACTGGATCCGTAAAGTGAAATTCGCAGATGGTTACGCCTCGAACTTGAGTAGGTGTGTGGACATGAGGAACGCTTCACTGCATAACATGAAAAACCATGATTGTCATGTTTTTATGCAGCGATTGTTGCCTCTGGCTTTCAGAGATCTCTTACCCACCAATGTCTGGAATGTGCTAACTGAGCTAAGCCAATTTTTTCGAGATTTGTGTTCGTCGAAGTTGCATGCCGATGACGTAATTCGTTTGGAGAA
>JAKOGI010004030.1:7500-35559 GCA_029747015.1 Carnegiea gigantea
GAAGCAACTAGGAAGAAGACCTTCGGCTGCTGAGTTATTTGTCACCACTCATTCCAAGGTTGACGAGAGTGGTCACCGCATTTGGTGCGATGAGTACGCTCAGAGGGTGTATGTAAGTATCCCATCTATCCCATCATTATCCAAGCTTCGTTCACTACGTAGATATCTGAAATGGACGCATATGTAACTTGTTTGCCTTCCTGATATGTTTGAAACGATACAGGACAAATATGAGCAGCTGAAAGAGGGAACTGATGTGCAAGTCGGTTCCGCAGCAGATGATCACCTGTTCTTCACCGCAAGTGGAGGCTGGAGGGACAAGGGCTCCATATACGGACTTGGAAGAGAGGGTGCAGCCATGTTCGAGAGACCGATCGCGTGTAGGCGTAGTGGCGGCAGCACTTCCTCCGCATATTCTTCTCCCATAGTAACCCAGCTCCAAGATCAGTTGCAAACGACACAGAATGAGCTGCAAACGACTCAGGCTCGACTTCATTCGACAGAGGAGGAGCTGAGGAGTACTAGGGAGGAGTTGAGTAGTACTAGGGAGGAGTTGAGTACTACTAGGGCGGAGTTGGAAGCTACCAGGAAGGAGATGGATGTGCAACGCATTGGGCTGCTGGAGCTTAATGCTCGGTTTGATAGCTTTTCAGCACTGCTTGGCCACCCCACCCGTGCCGACAACTCTCAGGCATCGTCGTAGATGTAGGTATGTGTAGATGTTCATGTTAATTGTAAATTCGGCTATGTGTAGATGTAGGCAGCGTCGTACTCTGTCACATTGTAATTTCATGCACGTGACCGCTGGAACTCTGTAATTGTTGTGTTCGTGGAATGCGAAATTCTGGATATTTTGGTGCTATTTGTGTAATCTCGATTTAATTTAGAGATGCTCAACTACATGGTATGTATATAGCAAACAATATGCCCAGGTTGGAGACCGAAATTGGTATTTTGGTCTCTGTTAGAGACCGAGATGCTAGTTTGGTCTCCAACGCAGGCTAGCAGGAACCTCAGCCTGTGTTGGAGACCAACATGAAAATCGGTCTCCAATTGAGACCGGAAACCCGGTCTCCAGTGGAGACCGAGACAATATATTTGGTCTCAGATTGAGACCACATATATTGGTCTCCAATTGAGACCAACAGTTTTGGTGTCAATTAGAGACCATTTAGATTTGGTCTCTAATGGAGACCACGGAAGTTGGTGTCAATTCGAGACCAGCCAACTCGGTCTCTGTTAGAGACCGACATTCCTGGTCTCTAATTGAGACCAGAACGTTTGGTCTCAATTAGAGACCGACTTATTTTTGGTCTCAGATGGAGACCGGATTTGCTTGGTCTCAGTCAGAGACCGGTAACCTGGTCTCAATTAGAGACCGGCACATTTGGTCTCAATTAGACACCACTATGCGCTTTTTGGTCTCTAAATTTGAATTGCTACCAAAGGTTTAGAGACCGAAGATTTTCGGTCTCTGTTTGGTCTCTAAAATTATTTAGAGACCGGCTTGCCTCAGTTAGAGACCGAAAGACTTCGGTCTCTAACTGGGCGCTTTCTTGTAGTGAACATGTAATTAGTAAAATATGATAACTAAAAAAGCTTAACGTACCTTATTGTATATGTTTATGTATTCATTTATATATCTTATAGAATGCAAATTAATTAAAATGTTATATATAAGTTCATCTAATTATATTTCTGTAAACTATTTAATTTTATGGTTGACAATTAAAATATATACAATAGTTATGTAATGTTTGACAATTATAAGTATATAAATTTAAATTAATCGTAATCAAATAAATTACATATTTGTCTTTCTTAGGTATTTGAGTTTTTCAAAGTGCTTTGAGTTCATAAAAGTTAGAGTCTAAGGGGGTTGGTCCTACTTAAGTGGTCCTAGTGGCATGGTTGACTTTTGGATTGAAAAAGAATAATATCTGGTGTAAGAATTCCAATGGGTTAGTCCATGTTGTGACGCTTTAATTTTATTATTTAGACCCAATACTCTAGTTCGAGCTCAAGCTAGGTACCTATGCTTCTTTGAGGTAAAGTTTATGCCGTAACTCCCCTTGGTTTCACTTTTAAAATGATTTTGGATGTTTATGAATTGTTGGGTGACGTTGTATGCCAAATGGACCTAATATGTAAAACGTGAACTGCAACTTGTAATTTTATGATTTTCTATGAATGTCGAACATCATGTTATGATTGAATATTTCATTTGAGCATTTCATGTTTTAAATGGTTTTGTTAAGTTAATAGAAGATTGCTTGAGGTGGGTTAGGCTTTCAGGAGACCAAACAGAATTATTCATAATATACTAATCCTAAAGTGAAAGACCAAGGCGAGTTTTTTTGGGGGGGGTGCCTTCTGAGATAAGAATATGTTTACCATGATATTGAGACGAGTAAGTCTTTCCGGGTTATAGCATGCAGTTTTTGGGTACGTGCCATTGTAATGGTCGTATGGCAAGATGGATTGGTAGCCCATAAGGTTGTTCAGCGAAAGGCTATGAGAGCCTCTAGTGGGGTCGCTCGTTAATAAGATTAACGTGTTTTGATTCTAAATAATGGTGAATGTTGAAGTTTAAAGATCTTGAACTGACTGGAATTGTTTTCGAATAGCTTGAATGATCCCTTTCACCCCTAAATGTTTGAAATGAATTTAAGTAGGTGTTTTGCAATTAAGGGTAGACATTATTGAGTTTTGTCTCACTGTTTGAAATATTTTGCTTTCAGGTACTGATGTGCTGCATGGGAATTGGGTATGAGCAAGGCTGCCTAGATTTTTAGTTTAAATTTTAATTACATTGAATGATATTGGAGTTGTAGTTGATTAGGTTGATTAGGTTGATTATTGATTTTGACCTTTGACTTTGGTTTATATTTTTGTTTATTTCAATTATTTACTTTTGTCTTGTATTTCTGTGTGAAATACAGCAGTGACGCCCATTAGATTATTTTCACTGCGTTAAATAGGCTTAAGGTTAGTAACAAAAAGAATTAGAATTTTCGGGGCGTCACACTTACTTGCAGGATCAGTTGCCCTGCCATAACTTATATGTGATGCACATAGAAAAGAACTTCTCTGGAAACATCATTAACATTATTATGGACGTTTAGGGGAAAATAAAGGACAGTGTAAAATGAAGGATGGATGTTGCAGATATATGTGATAGACAACAATTAAATTTGTAGACAGGACCCAGTGGTAAAACGGTTAAACCAAGGACAAAGTTTGTTCTTCCTATCGATAAAAGAAAAGAGTTACATAAATGGGTTAAGCACTTCAAATGCCGGACAGATATTGCTTTAGTTTGAAGAATATTGTAAACCCTGATAATACGAAGTTTGACAGGTTTGAAAATTCATAATTGCCATATGTGTATGGAGACTCTTTTACCCATTGCATTTGGTGCTCTTCCTGATGATGTATTGAAACCTCTCATTGAGATAAGTCAGGTCGTTAAGAATTTATGCTGAACAACATTGTGAGAGGATGTGCTTGAAAAAATGTATCGGAACATTCCAATTACTCTCTGTATGTTGGAATCAATATTTCGTCCAAGCTTCTTCAATATAATAGAGAACTTGCTAGTGTGTTTGCCAGAAGAGGGACAACCTGGTGCTTCTGTGCCATGTCAATAGGTGTATCCATTGGAGAGGTAAACATAGAGTGTATTTGACTTAGATAGATTCACCAAATTAGCCTATGTGATCAATCACAAGTAAAATGTTGGCTATATATTTTGTTAGATGCCTCGACTAATTAAAGAAAAAGATCAAACAAAAGGGTCAATCATAGAAGGTTACCTAGAAGCTAAAAGGACTTTCTTTAACCTCTATTATTTCAGCTCTAACGCGCCTTCCATGCACACTAGATGTTGAAGAAATAAGAATGGCATAGAAAATAGTTTCATTTTCTAACTTCATGTATTTTTGAACAGTAAGAGAGCAAGAGACTCCCATAGGGAAGAGAGGCTCAAGAATACTCATAAAATGTCGAATATATTGCTACCTATTGTAATGTGTAATTGAATTGTGAAGAAATTAAACTTTACTTGGTGAGTGTTGCCGTAGCCATTCTTGGTGACTGTTCAGCTTCTTTATCATAGCACTGGATGAATTCCCAATTTCTAAAATATTATAGAATTTTCACAAACAAGTACAAACTGTACATCCCAATGCTAGTGATGCTGATGTTGACACAATCATCAAAACTCAAATTCCAGATTGGTTCAATCAAAATGTAAGCTATTAATTTATTCCCTTATGAATGCTTTCATGCAATTAGGTGGACTATATTAATTGAAACCATATTCTGTGTCACCTTAAGTGCATTACCTTCAAACTTTGGTGTTTAACACAATTAGCTGCGAAGCCTAATAGGTGCGTGCCAACATGGATGACATATAGAGTTAATGGATATAAATTACACAAAGAAGCCCATAGTTCCAGTAAAAAACATCCAATTGTGGTGTGGGTGTGTGTGGGACTGGAGAATGTGATATTGAAAATGATTATGATGGCATACTAAAAGACATTATCGAAATTGAGTATCTAGGTGAACACTTAAAAGATGTGTGCTATTTAATTGTGAATGGCTTGATCCTACATTGAATCATAGGACACGACATCACAAATTAAGCAAACTTATTGAGGTTCATCACACAAGGAGGCATAGAAAGTACGATCTAGTCATCGTTTGAAACACTTTACCACAAGTCTACTTTGTGCCACACCTAGATAAGTTAAAAAAGAAGGTGAATTGGCTTGTTGTCATACCAACCAAACCAAGGGTTAGAATAGATAAGCAATACACTCTACCTATTGCATACGAACAATTAGGGCAATCGTAGAACTTGGATGAAAGTGCACTAATGGAAGAGGTAAGTGATGATATGGGTCTCCCATTTATCCAAGTAAATGATGACGTTGATAAGGAAGAAGAGGAAGAGGGTGATGAAGAGGATGAATAGGATGATGGCAAGGAAATAGCTGAAGTAGAAGAAGATGTGAATTTATATGATGATGACGATGATGATGATGAGGATGATAAGCATAATGATGAGCATGATAACAAAGACGAAGTAGAAATTGTTATCTATTTCAGTACTTAAGCTTATGACATTTGGATATTAATTTACTATTATTACGTGGTGTCAAACCCATTTTCAGGCCTATACGCATTGGTAATATTGTCTATCCATTACACGAGGTGAATAAACTATTGATATGAAATATTGTTTTTTGTGCTTGTATTTGTTGTTGAGTATTTCAGGAATGGATTCCAATAGTTAATAGGAGAGGTCCACTACTCAAGGTTGAGGAAGAGGGCATGGCAACGTGAGCTCTAGCTCTAACACCAATTGTCTTGACATTGATCAACCTCCCCAGACATCTCATGCTACATTTCGCATAGCAGGAACCATGAGTGCTTACACCCAGGGTTTCAGGAATAATTCCAATCCTAATCAGTCTAGGGCAATTCCTATGGGATCTATCCCTTAGTCTAATCCCTATATCCATAATCAAACTTCAGTGTATCAATAACTTAGATATCATACTACACCACACCCCCATTATCAATAATGTCAACCTTAACCTCAATAATACTCATACCTTTGTGGCGCTTTCTCCAACCAGTCCCCAACGAGGCATTAGAACCAGAGATAGTGAAGTACAATTAGTCATGGAAGCACTCGAACCAAGACATATATCATTCCAGATGGTAACAGCTGAATTGGATAGAGTTATTTATTTCTAAATTGAATAGTTTTATGTCATGTGCTTGAAATTTTATGTGTTATTTTTAAAATAGGTTTTTCCTAAATGATGGTGCTAGTGCAAGGATTTCTTCTATTTTGAAAGGCAAGTATGATGGAGTTCAACATAACTGATGTAAAGTACCTATATCTATTCGAGACTTATGATTTGGAGAGCTTAACATAACTAAAAGAAAATATTAATTATGAATTTGTGTGTACCTCTCCATTTTATACACTTTGATGTAATTGTTTTGTTCTGAATTACAGAAGTGGTTCACTTGGGACTCTCAGTGTGACGCCGAAATCAGGAAGAATTTCAAAAGCAGATGCAATGCATTTTTGAGGGATTTCCTTCTAAAGGCAAGGAAGTTCAATAAGCAACCTAGATGGCCCCATGACGATTATTGTAAAGCACTGAAACAACATTGGGCCAAAGAAGAGTGCCTGACATCGTGTGAACAAGCCCCAAAAAAACGGCTTAGTGATCCAGAAAATCTTAGGCCATCTTTCCATGCATGTACCTCGACTCCTATGCATGAGCATAGGAGGCGTTTACTAAATAACTTTTACTCTTGACACTTTTTATAGTTATTTATTTGAGTTGGGGTTGAATAGAGAACTATTAAGATGTTTGACTCTTACAAAATGAATTTAATGCTTTCAAATGGCCATGTGTGGTGTCTTATATGTTTTCTATATTTGTTTCACATATAGAGGGAACAACTTTGGATGGATTTAACGATTATTGAGCTGTTCACTCACACTCACACACTTCATGACAAATAAGATGGACCTTAGGTTTATAAGAAATCATAACAAAAACATGTAAGTGCAGTCTTTATGCTTAATTTGTAGCTCATTCTTATTTCATACATTCTAACCAAGTATTTCATTCATTGTGAATGTTGCTATATTATAGGTCATTTGAACAAGAGGTTCAAAACATCACCAATTCTCAAGATTCATCTCAATCCACTACTAGAAAAAGGATTTTTGACGCTGAAAACTTTCGTCCTTAAAAGCTTATTTTCCCTCGTTAAAAGTCTTAACGACCAAAAAATGTTGGTCGTCGTTTGTCGTTATTGGTCCCGTCGTTAATAGCTTCAACATCAAGTCGAATTTGTCATCATTAATACTAATAATGACAACACCAATTTTCATCGTTATTAGTTACATGAATAGCAACAACCAATACATTAATAAGGATCAAATTTTTCGTCGTAAAATGGAAATCATTGGTAGCAAATTTGTGTTGCTGCTACTGTTTCTAAGCTTATATGACACACCTACCTATAGTCTAAAATTACAATTACGCAAATATGAATGGCTAGCTTTTCATCGTTAATAGTATTTTGAACAAGCAGATTATTTATAAGGCTTATTCCACAATTAATCAAACAATTGAGGACTACAGTAAGAGGAAACTCATACTTTCAATATATTTATTCAAGCGAACACAGTTAGTTTATGGTTATCGGTTACAAAGCATATCTTAAACGAAAAACCATGAAAACTTCCACTGCAAAAAACTATCAACTTATCCTTAAAAATCAACATCAGAATACATAGAAGAACCTGTAAAAGGAGAGAAAAAAAAGATAAAAGTTGTGCAATGACTCAAAATCTCCAACACCTACATCGGAAAAAAGGCCAAAGTTAAAAATTTAATTTATGAAGGAAAAGTAAAATGACAGCAAGATAATCATGAAACTTCTTACGACATTTATATTCGCCTCCCTAAAATCAAGTCTAGAATAGTAGAATTAGGAAGGGTTAATAACACTAGCACAGACTTTATGACATTGAGTATGGACGCTTCTTATGGCATTTTTCAAGGACACAATATCCTCTGAAAACCTTCTGATAAATAACCATGCCTCATGTTTGCACTCATAATCAGCATCTTATGAAAAAAAGAAGGGAATTTAGTCATCGACTTGTATGGTTATATTTTCATATTACTATACCAAGTGTAACACATATGTTGTAGACTGTAAACATGAAGACCAAATCAATTAATACACATAACTGAAAGTAATGAATACAGTTCTATTCACCTATTGATATGACGAAATTTAATTTTAAATGTACGTGAAATGAAAAATATATAGATGCAACAATGAGCAGGATACTACCAAGTACATATATTTGATTCTTACCATGTCATGTTGTGCTCTCTTTTGAAAATCAAATCTCACAATGTCTGAAAGAACAATCCAGCACTTAGGAGTTAGGATAAGCAATTATACTCAAGAAACTATTTCGAAGAGCAGATAACTAACCCAATCACCAACCTCATAAGCATCTCTTAGCCCCTGAATTTTCTCTTTGCAATGAGAATAATATTCTTGTTAGTTCCAGGATTGTACTTAATAAGCTGTGGATATTATATGAAAATACGCCAATGAACTAAATTACATAAAATAACTTGTGAGAATTAGACAGATATCAAAATATAAATGGGGATCAGAATGTAAAGTAGTTCTGCAATAACAAAGCAAAAGAACACCACCCGGTTACATGAAGGCAATGCTTCTATTAGGAATGTAGTTTAGCATTATTGTCTTCATGAATGAGTGAAATTCCCCAAAAAACACATGACATATAGTGGTATCTGCCACCCCTAGTACCCACACCCCACACCAAGGAGGGCAAAAGCAACTCACCCCTTAAAACAGGGGAAAACTGAAAAAGAAACAAGCAATCACACTCTCTTTACTGATGCCCTCATTACAACTCATACAGATTACTTAGTGATATATATTATCTGGTCTGCATATATAGAATCTAGACAATATTCACAACTCATTGTCTTCTCATTTTCTGCCAAAGTATTCTTAACATTGCAAAATCTCAAGTAAACATTGCATAACCTAACAATTTTATCTATGTAGCATTAGATTCTGTTTGTCCTAAAAAAAACTAGCCCCAACAAGTAGGCATATAAATTATTGTAGTTAGCACCACTAAGCCTGGGACAATACGAGTACTTTTGGCGACATTTTCTCTAATACGAGACAAAACAAGGGACACCTACTTATTTCCATTGACATGAGAATAAATGAACCATAGCAAACCTTACTACCCACTTAAAAGTTAAAACCAATACAAAAAAATCCAAAAGAAACATAAGGAGCATAAGTGCACACAACTAGTAGTCCAGCAGAGATCACCAACTAATCACAGCAAAACCAGCACCAACACCATAAACTCACAGGTACTGCCTTGACAAGGCCTCAAAAGGTTTAAATAAATCCAAAAAAAGAATTCAAAAATACCAACACCTCAGCACCAAATATGATTATAGTTATATTCAAGATAGATGAATTGCAGAACCACAAAAACATGGTCACCAGATACAGGAAAAGGGGCAACGATACTGTGATGACACTTAGCAAAAAGGCATACTCCATAGCTGCAGATCTTGTCAATGCTGGAGCTTGGTTTATCAGTGCATCGATCGAAAATTAACTAAGATTTGATCAAAATTGAGCCAAGGTAAGGTCGAATTGAGGAAAGAAACAGAACAAACTCACAAATTGGTTATTATTAGAACCAGAAAAATAAAACAAAAACCCTAAGTTTATGATTCAATGATATAATGGACAAGCAAGGGAGAAATGTCGTTCTAATCTTCGAAACAAAAGGAATATATGTAAGAAATTTACCTGTGAGAGTTTAATCACTCGCCTAAGCAATCACCGATGTCAAGCGACAATACTGTTAGGCGGCCCCCACCACAGTGTGAAAATGAAGTTGAAAAGTGAAGAGTCTCACAAGTCGAGCTCTGTAAGGAAATTCTGATGGATGGGTTTTAGGAATTACAAGCATGGCTCCATCAGCAAATTGAATTTAAATTATCGATAGAATCATGAGGGACGGGGAAGAAGAAACCGACAAACCTATGGACATATAAAGGCAATGCTATTTGAGAGATATAGATGCTACCTGAGTTCCCGGGAATAAAGAATATATCCCCAAATCACTCACAAATTTTATGAAAATTACAAGTAGAACCATGAGAGAAGGGGAGAAGAAGTTGAACAAACATGTGCTTGCAGTTGTAGAAGATGTGATGGGTGTTCTTCTCTCTAGGATTAGCTATTGTGTGAGAAACTAATCTCTTAATGTGTTCTTGTCTTTCTCTCTCATTAATTTAGTTTATGATGAAATTTCTAATTACTTGGGCTTTTCTTTTCCCTCCTTAATATGAGTATGTTCTGTCTAGTATTAGCGACAAATCGTTAAAGGTAATAATAACGTGGCTCATAGCCCATCATTTAAAGGCAATTTTTTTAATGATATTAAACAATGGTAAAGTATTTTCATCGTTATGAATATATATTAATGATGACTTTTACGTGTGGTCATTGAAACATGGTCATTAAAAAGTTCATTTCTGGTAGTAATCATTCCCCAGTCTAAATGAGTTGTAGGTGAATGTCAATTTAACCAAAAAGGTCGTATTTACGGTATTAGAGATGAGACCATTAATATTAGAGCTTCCTCTAACTTTAGTCTCCTCAACCAGTAAGCAAAATTGATATTTTTCATACTTAAGTCACTGTACTTACAATTGAGCACAACGTAAGTCAAGCTAGTTTAGTTATTGCTAGTAATCTATGATTTATAAAAATGCTTGTAGCAGGTAGAGGTCATGTATTATCTCAAGATGAGTTGAATGATCTTAGGTGTGCGATAAACAACTTAGGGGTTGAGCTCACTTCCCAAGAAGAAAATTATCGTATGAGTGTGGAAAAATATAAGCAACTAGAGGAATCCAACCAGATATTAACCCAAAATAAGTAGAAAATGCTTGGGGAGGAAACGTGATTAACCCAATAAATAATGAGCATGAATTAACAAATACAAGCCATTTTTTGAATGCAACAAGCTTTTGACTCTTGAGCACAACTACCATTTATTAATCCTGAACAACATGATGAGGGTAAGGTATATGAAGATACTACCCTAGACGATGATTCCTGTGTTAAACGTCCTGGGTTCCCCTCCCAATTCTATATAGGCATATGCTTCAGAACAATGGTTTCCTAGTGTGGTTGAACACCAATCTTTGCATGCATGTTTCTGCAAAGTTATGACTTTAGTAGTTTACTTTTGCTTAAAAACTGTTTATGAACATCTTTACATTTATGTGGCTTGGAAGTTGTTGAACACACTCTCCGAGGGATGCGTTAGTTGGTTGAAAGTACTATTTGTAATTGTATGCAGGGATTCTATTGTAATAAGGATAGTCGAACATTCAAATTTTTCATTGAAAAACCTATGTGATGGACTAGTAGTAGAAATTCCATCATTGACCCATAATATTTTTCAAAATTCATCAAAAATCAGTGATGGCACCTAGGTTGCGTCGCTAAGGCATTACAAATATAGCAACGGAACTGACACTTTGTTGCTATGTTTCCCCGCTATGCATTCCCGCCTTTCCCAGCCTCTATCACCATGTCTGTCACTGAATTCTGAATTTCACTGCATTCTTAGCAATAAAGGATTCAGCGATGGATGCTTTCCATCGCAATATCTATTGCTGAATTGAAAATTCTGTCGCTATTTTTCCTATTTTCGTCTTTTTCTCTGTTGCTATTTGGGCTTTTTTATTAGTGCATGTGGGGATCATGTGGTGGACCCTTTTTCCTATTTCCCTCAATTCCATGGATATCCCCTTTTACTTTGTGTGATTATATTAAAGCTCTATTGATGTTAATGATTCTTGTCCATTCCTAGCTATGCGCTCTAGATTGAAAAGTCATACGAATGAGAACATAGAGGATATGAGGGACTCAGTGGAAAGCATGATGAAATCATCCACAAACTAACTCTTGGAGTTGGTTAATTAATATGAGTAGTACATAGTGTTCATCGTGCACGAGATGGACTTTAGGGAATTGCTTTCCCTACTAAAGGCTTGTCCACCAAGTGCGTTTGACTTTTTCCCTCCCTCCGGTTGGTTAAATCATATAAGCAATACATAATATAAGGCATACATAATGCATTTATGTGCGACCTTGATGAAAAGAGTGACTTCTCTTCTCTTTCATTCGCATATGCTCTCATTCAGAAGTTACTTTTGTTGAGGATTATAAGGTTGATTCTAGTATTGATGAGTTAGATGATGTGAATTATTCAGAGGTTACTTTTGTTGATGAGAACATAGTTTAAGAGACCTCCTTAGGAAAGCGATGTAAAGAGGTTATGCATGAGGTGCCCCTTCTGTTGTTAAGCTTATATACCTAATATCCCGCAACTAATTTTGTTTATTTCCCACTTCTGTTTGTTGGCCACTCTCCTCTTCCCCTAAATACTACTTTTTAAGCGTATTGATTCTCTTAAGATTAAATGTAATGTTGATATGGGATCATGGCCCAATTCTTGATGTGCTCAAAGAAAATGTTATTGATAGTGATGGGATGTTAGGTGACCTTAGAGGATATGACCTCTCCTTCGACCCTTAGTGTTTACATGTAAAGGATATGCATAGGAGAGCCGTGTGGTCATCCATCTTTCATTCCTCGATGATTTTTCTATGGCGTATGTCATGTTCTAGAGAATGTTGACTATGATTATTGCCATAGTTTTATTAGTGTTCTCTTACTTTCACATCTTTCAACTATAGGCTTGGAGCCTTTATAAGCTCAAATGAGTCATGACATGCACTGCATTAGTGTGCTATTTTCAAAATTTTCTCTCTATTTCTAACCGCTTTCATTCTTAGGAGGATTATTCAAGTCCATTTGATAAGTTGCTATGAGCTCTTGTGTGAATTGATAAAAATGGCTATTTGATAATGACATGGAGTGATTGATGCTCCATGTACCTCTTTAACACCATCATGGTGAGGTGTAACTCGGGTACAATTAGTAACCAACCTAGTGAATGTTCTAAGCCTTCCCTCTTCCTCCTTTTCTTGTCTTTTCTTTCTCTTTTGCACGTGGTTATGGATATCAAGATTGTGATGCTGCTGGTTTTCAGTTTTGATGAACAATTTGGGGTGTTATTAATGCAAGAGATGACTAAACTCACCATTGCTTGTCATAAAGGTTTTATTTCATGCGTGGTTGTTAGTAATGTCATTGTGTTCATAAATATGTGTTGGTGATGTTTGTCATTTCTAAATAGTTGGCAATAAGGATATTGTGGATGTATTTATAGTTGTCTAGTAGCCTCATCTTACATTACTTCCCCCAATAAGGATATTGTGGAGTATTGATGTAGGAGTGCAGAGCCCACATCACATTGTGTTAATATTTGACATTTTTTTTTCAAACAGTTGAACTTTTTTGGTTTTTGTTTTGGGAAGAGTATATGTTATCATTTTTTGATCCTTAGACATGTATGTTAGTTGTACGTGAGTACCGTGTACAAGAGTAAGTCCTTTTGACCTTCGATTATTGCTCGATTTCAGAATAACGGTACTTATCATGACATGTTTACGCCGATGTTACCCACTTAACCATTGGCTATTGGTCTCACATTGTTAAGGTTAAGATTTGATGAAGGTCTACTTGGTTACAGGGACTTCATCATATCCACGCACATGATAAAATAAAAAAAAGGTCAAGAGACAAACATAGAAAGAAAGACAGACAGATGGAAAGAAAAAAGAGATAGTGAGAGCTTGACTATGGTATTTCTATTGGGCTTAAAAAATGACTATGCATAAATAAATATTTTCCCCCCTCTCCCCACTAAAAAGGAAAGAAGCGAAAAAATGTGCTAAGTTATTTGTGTGAGAGCTCGGACCAAAACAGAGGGGTTCTAAGTTATTTCGGCCCCAACCTATCGAGATTGGGACTGGGGAGAACTCATTAGAGGTTTGCGACACATACTACCTAGGTGAAGGAACATAAGTAGTCAGGTATAGGAAAAAAAATACAAGAAGAGGAGGAAGAGGAGGAGGAGGAGGAGAAGAAGAAGAAGAAGAAGAAGAAGTAGAAGAATAAGAAGAAGAAGAAGAAGAAGAAGAAGAAGAAGAAGAAGAAAAGAGTGAAAGAAAAAGAGAGTCAAGTTGTATTTTTAGCTCAAGTACATTGCTTGAGTTTTAACTTGCTTTTAGATAAGTTATTACCTAAGTTGCTGGGTTGATTAAACTAATTGATGTGTACAAATTTATCCTTTATTAGTATATATCTTAAGTTTTGAAAAATCTAAAAAGATTTCAAAGATTTTGTGGTTATATCTTATAAAAATCTCATGTAATTAAATCTTGTGTATTTTGTATAATTGGAGTTTTGGGTGTTGACTACTAGGCTAAGGTGTTTATTAACTTAGTGTTTATTAATTTAGTATTTTGTGGGTATATCCATTAGTATTATTATTAATCTTATCCATTAGTATTATTTTTTACCATAGTTTGCCTTTCGTATTTATTTTTCTCTAGTAGTATTATTGTGTGCACCACTGTTGGTAATTTGTAGTTGCGTCTTTAGTGGTTTGGTCATATCTTTTGTGTGTCACTTCATTTGTCTGAAGTGCAAGCTATTACTTATTTTTAAACTAATTCTAAGTTATTTAAATTGATTTTTAAGTTATTAATTGTTTTCTTATTTATTGAGTCATTACCATTGTTTAGTGACTTTCATTTAGTAGTGTTGGCCTTTTTCATTATTTTGTTACTTTTATTTGTTTTTTGTTGTGCGCTGTTGCTTGGTGGGGGGTGGGTGTTGTTAGCTTAAGCTAGCAATGAGCAATATATTAGCTTCAGCCAGTCCTCCAGGGAGAAATAGGGTTAGGAGGGGATTAGGGATTTGGAAGGTGCGCCTGGCATCTTGGAACATTGGGTCATTTACTGGTAAGTTGATAGAATTAGTTAAATTTTTGCATATACGTAAGATTAATATAACTTGTGTTCAAGAGACTAAGTGAGTGGGGGCTAAAGCTAGAGAAATTATGGGTATAAACTATGGTATTTGGGGTCAAACATGGCTAGGAATGTAGGTGGAATTATAGTTGTTAAGAAGTTGATTGACTTCGTTGTTAGAGTGAGGCATAAGAATGATCAAACTATGGCTATTAAGATAGTGGTTAGTGTTTATTCACCTCAAATAGGTTTGGCGAAGGATATTAAGAAGCAATATTGGGAGGATTTGAATGTGGTCATTCAAGATGTACCTTAGAGTGAGAAACTTTTTATAGGAGGAGACTTTAACGGCCATATTGGTGTGAAATTTGACAAATATGATATGACTCATGGAGGTTTTGGTTACGGCGAGAGAAATAATGTAGGAGTTTTTATTCTGGACTTTGCGGTTGTCTATAAATTGTTGGTTGCAAACTCCTATTTTAAGAAGAAGGAGGACCACCTGGTAACCTTTAAGAGTGGCTTCATAAAGGCTCAAATTGATTGCTTTCTAACTAAAGCAAATACTACGAGGTTGTGTAAGGATTGTAAGGTGATAACAAGTGAGTATTTAGAAACTCAGCGTATGACCATAGGTTGCAAGTGTTGGATATAGAGTTTAAATCTTCAAAGTGGAAAAATAGTAGTGTTGGGAACCCTAAAAATAAGTGGTGAAATCTTACTAAGAAGATCGTTATAAAGTTGTCAGAGAGGATTGCTGAGGAAGGAATTTGAAAGCAGGTAGAGGATGCAAATACAATGTGGGATGCAATGGTAGAATGTGTTCGAAGGTCGGCTACGGAAATCCTATGTACATCTAGGAGAGGTGGTAGCAAAATAAAGGGAGCCTGATGGTGGAGCGAGGAGGTAAAGAAAAAAGTCAAGGACAAAAAAGATGTGCACGCTGCTCTCATAAACAATGGAACAGATGAAGAGAAAGCGATTAGTAGAATTAGATATAAGGCACCAAAAAAAGTAGCCAAGAAAGACGTTGTTGTAACTAAGAGCATAGCTTACGATAGGCTATATCAAAAACTAAAGACCAAAGAAGGTGAGAAGAAGGTCTTTAAGCTGGCAAAGTCTAGGGAAAGGAGAACTAGGAATTTTGGTAACATGATGTGCATTAAAGATAAAAATGGCAAGATGCCGGCTAAGGAGACAGAAATCAAGAAGAGATTGCAAATGTACTTTTCCAAACTCCTCATTAGTGAAATGTTAGAAGCTTTTAGTGTAGGGAATGAGAGACTAGTGAGAGACAACCTGATCCTCGATTGTGTGAACCTGTCAGCAAGGATGAGATTAAAGAGACCGTAAAGAAAATATCTAACGGGAAGGCGCTAGAAGGACCAGACCAAATACCGATAAAAGTGTGGAAGTGTTTGGGACCTTTGGGTAGTGGTTAACAGAGCTTTTTAATATTATTTTTAGAACTACTAAGATGCCCAAAGAATGGAAGTTAAGTACAGTCATCTTATTGTATAAGAACAAAGGTGATATTCAAGATTGTAATAACTATGGGGGTACAATGCTGCTCAGTCACACTATGAAGCCATAGAAAAGGGTGACTGAGTAAAGGTTGTGAAAGGATATTTTGATATTAGAGAACCAATTTAGTTTTATACCTAACAGATCGACCATAGAGGTGATTTACCTCCTTAGAAGGATCAGGGACTGTATAGCGATAGAAAGATAGATCTTCACATGGTGTTCATAGAGCTGGAAAAAGCATATGATAGACTTCCACGTGAAGTATTATGAAGATGCTTGAAAGAGAAAGGAGTGTGGAATGTGTATATTCGGGTTGTTAAGGATATGTATGAGGGAGTTAGGATGAGTATTAGGACGCTAGGAGGGGTTACCAAGGACTTCTACGTTGGTATGAGCCTGCATCAGGCTTTCACTTTAAGCCTTTTTCTTTTCACTTTGATTATGAATGAACTTATGAAAGGAATTCAAGATGAGTTACCATGGTGTATGTTATTTGTGAATGATATTCTTCTTATTAATGAGATAAGAGAGGGTGTTAATGATAAGTTGGAGCGATGGAGACATACACTAGAGTGTAGGGGTTATAGAGTAAGTAGATCGAAAACCAAATACCTGCATTGCTGTTTCAGTGAAAGAGAAGAGGGGGGAAGAAGTTACCAGTGATGGAATGACAATACCTAAGGCCGAAAAGTTTAAATATCTAAACTCGATCATTCAACAGAAAGAGGATATTGACGAAGACATTAATCAGTGCATAAAAGTGGGATAGCAAAAATGAAAGTATGCTTAGGTGTGTTGCATGATAAGAGGATGTTTGTAGAATTAAAAAGCAAAGTTTATCGTATGGTAGTAGGCCTACTGAATTATATGGATCGGAGTGTGGGCCTATAAAAAACACAAGTTCAAAGGTTAATGATAGGAGAGATGAGAATGATTAGATGGATGTGTGGCTATACAATGGTGGATAAAATTAGGAACGAAGTAATTAGAGACATAGTTAAAGTAGCCCCCATCGAAGATAAGATGAGAGAAACTAGACTCAGATAGTTTGGTCATGCGAAGGAAAGGAGTGTGGATGCTCTAGTGAGGAGATGTGAGCGGATTAGCATTCCTGAAGGTAAAAGAGGTATGGAACGACCAAAGAAGAGTTTGAATGAGGTGACTAGAGAGGACTTGAAAGTTGTAGGGTTGACGGAGGACATGACTCAGAATAAGAGACTATGGCGGAATAGGATTAAAGTCTTAAATCACAGAGAGACAGCCCCATAAATGTCTTTTTTTCGTATGTCGTATTTGTATACAGGAAGTACATACATCTAGGAAGAGATATTGTCTGCCTACCTCTGTTTGTTAACGTATGACACTTTCCTCTACTATGTTGTACTTATGTTTGACATAGTTACTGTCACCGGCTTTATTAGTATTTCTTAGCTCATCTCCTATTTTTTATCCTTAATTTTTATAAACTGTTTTCACAAAATTTTCTTTCTTTAAAATGTTTTCACAAAATCCTTTTTATGGATCTCTTGGAATCGGCATCTCTAGGAACAAGGATGCTAGTAGAAATGAGGGTACATACATCTAGATCTACCCAAACTCCCTGAAAGCGGGACTCACACTGAGAGATGGTGATATTGTTGTTGTAGTTGTATCTTATAAAAATTTTATGAGATCTCTCTAATCTGGGGGGGGAGGGGGAATCTAGTGGTTGAGAAGGGTTGTTGCACATTTTAAGTGCAACCATAATTCCTTTGAAAGTGAGTTAGATTTGTAACAGATTTATTTTTTGTGCTCGTCTTGAAGCAAAGTGTTAGAGTTGGGACACTTCTTCCAACTCAAAATGTGGAATTTTAAACCTCATTTGACCCAAACTTTAGTTCCTAATAAAAGGTAATCCAGGATTTTTACTTATATCTTATGGTTTTGTTGGAAATAAGCTAATGGGAAGCAATGAAGTGAAGAAAGATGTAAAAGAAGCTCGGGATTTGCGTTCAGAGAGGCTTAGGCAGAAGATGATAAAGACCACGGCAAGGTCTGGCATGATCCTGCCAGAGTTGCATGGTCAACCAGCGTCAAAAACTGGCGTACCCACATCACAATCCTTAGTGTTTTGTGGCCTCTTTTTTTTATATATATTTTTTTTGGGCAAGTACCTCGTGCCATTCTGCGGATTGCCATGTCCAATCATGTAGCCAGGTCATTGCAACAAGTTCCCAAGAGGTGAGTAGCAATTGATTTTCTCCTTAAGAGTGGGCATGCATATGCTTTCCCCTAAGCAAGAATAGGATTATGCTCTTCCCATGACTACGATTTTCTTCCTTTCTCTATTTGCCTTTGTGAAAAAGAAAAAGCAAACATACGAATCAAAAACATGGAGGACCAGTTCTGGAGGAATCACACCGGCTTACAAATGCAAGCACATTGCAATTGACCTGTTCTATGCAGCAAAGCTTTGATGGCATCATTCATTATTTTCCCGTGGCCTTTTCCAAACAAATCAGAATCATTACATAATCACAAATTAACTCACCAGGGGAAAAAAATTGTCGGCTCATGTACAATAGCGTTTATTTGAAGAATTTCTAGATGGAACAATTTTGTCTAGCAAAGTCTTTATTCTTCTAGAACCCACACCTGGTTCCAAGACACCATACTTCTCGGCCACCAACCCCGAGCAACCCCTCTTTCCTCCAATGCCCCTGTTGCACCACCCACCATAGCTAAACCCTCCACGCCACCATTTTCTCCTCTTGAGAAGCTCGCGATCAATTTTGTCAAGAACTGGGTCATTTTCTCTGAATTTCCTGGCAAAGGGCCGACTACTGAGGACCATTTTCCTATAATCCTTCAGCCCAAGGGATCTTGGGTGCTGCTTTGGAGGTGTGTCCCAAGTAATGTAGTGTAGGTCATGGTTGATTGTTGTGTTTTTGAAATCTGGAGAGTTACATATGACGGTTTGGAAGTAGCCCTCAGGGGAAGAGACGAAATTCGTGTAGTAGAGGAGGAGGGTCCTTGGAAGATTTTCCCAACCGACTATGACATATTCTGCGAAGGGCCTTGATAGCACCATCCATGCTGAGCCTGCATAAAGGAGGAAAGATATACAGTGATTAAGCTTCGCATGCTACATATCCATCTTCGTGCCAAAGATTAATGGGGGTGGAGTATCTGGCTTTTTATTGTGATGCAAGACATTCTGCATGTAACATAGCACTTTGTTCAATTATAACCAACCAAACTGGTTGAACGGATCTTCACTAAAAAGGAAAGCCATAAAGGGCACAACATGTCACTTAACATCTAGAAATCTACATTCTTAGAAATGCAATGTCATTTTTGTTGTGAAACAATACACCAAAAACTTGACTATGCTTCTTGAAGCACTATGAAGACCTGGCAAATAAATAGCTTATGAGGCTTTGATTGGCTTATAAGCTTCGTGAAGTTCAGGTTGAGTTACTTGGATTTGGGCCCATTCAATTTGTTATGGGTTTGTCAAATAACCTTGCCAGGACAATGCAATTGCCATCCATCACGTAAAGATTCCAGGACCCTTTAGTTTGGGTCATCTCAAAGTTCTCAAGCACAAATTGAAAAGGGCAGGCTTATTTCTTGCTTAAGTTCAGTTACGTAATATGAGATGGATCAGGTTTTTGTTGGTTTCTCAAAGCAGGACTTCAATTCTTGTTGAACACATCCATTCAATACATAAGTGAAAGGGCAGGCAGGGTTTCAGATGCTAGACAAAAGACAGTCTATTACAAAATAATACATACTGCACCGACCATTGGGACCATGGGTTTCAAAAAAGGCAAAATAAAATATTAGAAAACTGTCAGAACGGTACTCTTGGATAAAAGCGAAAAAGCGAGAAAGCATGTGTCTTCCAAGAAGCACCTAACCTTATGGTATTGGGCATGTGCATCATCCAGATCATGCAGCCAAGAATGTGTCTGTTTTCATAACTTGCTCTTATATATAGTCATTCAATTGTAAATTATGATCAAACAACACTAATAACTAAACCTACAGATTAGTCTGTTTTTGCGAGGTTTGCAAATGTCTTTAACTTAACATGCATTTGACTATCACGACTGACATAAACCTATGTTTTGTGCGTGTCTGTGTGTACCACACCACGGCCATATATAGCATCAGCATTATACAGAAATCTTGTCATCGCCAAACAGTTCTAACTTCTGACTGCTTTTGTTTACCTAATATTTCCGAAGAATTTTGTTTTGTGTTATGCTTTCTTTTTCAATTTCCTCAATTATTTTGCCCATTTTCTAATTACTAATTTATTTTGCATACAAATAAATCTTTTTATATGCACAAATAAAGCAAAAAAAGATATTTTTTTAATACTCAATTACCGCATACAAAAATATCAAATACAATCAAAAACAGACATTAAATTGTAAACAAATGGAAATAAATTTATCCTTTAGTTGAGCTTCCAAAGCAAAAGTGCAACTTGATTTTTGGGCCTAGATGAGAAACTCTGATCATCAATGTGAGTTTCACCTGGGTTGTAAAATTATTAACATGGGTTTACCTCGCTCTGTGTTTTTTTTTTTTTTAATAATTTGTTCATTTTTTAAAAATTTGTTCAATTTTTTTTTTTTTTGGGGTGCGAATACCTTGCACTGTTTGCAAATTGTGGTTTTAAACTGAAAGTGGTTCCCCGTCAACATTGCATACAATAAATAAAAATGTACGTCGCACAACGTGACTGTAGAATATAAAATGAAACACCATTCGCCGACTAAGAAGCGTCAATTCCCAAACCCTTGAAATGGACAGATCAACTCCATATATATATATATATATATATCCAGTATTTGTCCGTGGCATCAAAGATGTTATTTATTCTATTTTAACTTTTTTTTTAAAAAAACAAGCATCGAGTTAGGTGTTGCCAGCAATAACTAGTTGATGTCACAAACTAATAGTAGGGCTCGACCCTATCCAACAAAATTAAATTAGTTGTTTATGCCGTGGGCAGTTATATAGATAACAACTAATTATTTAGGTAGTAGACAGTTATTTTTATTCAGTTATTAGCATATAACTATTTATATGAGCAGTTGAAGAAAATGTGTTCTGCAAATTTAGTTGTTGGGTTGGCTCACTAATATTAGTTGGCATAAAAGGAATATGTGCAATTTTTCCAAGATAAAATTTCCAAAGAGTATCTTTTGATCGAAATATATAGAACAATACTTTTGAATATTAAAAGTTAATGTTTCAGAAACGTTACCAATAAGTCTAAGTGGTACTTGACTCCAAAATTAGTGTGTGGAATGGCAAGAAATTGACCAATTAGTATTTTGACTTGGTCAAAATAATAAATGCCAGTTCAGATGCTATCGTGACCTCAAATGTTGCAATGAACCGCATCAAACTTCCTTTTGTTTGTTTGGCTTTTCTCTTGTCTTTTATTATCTATTTATTGAAACTGAGCCAACTGTCCACCTTTAATGTAGCTATTGACATTTTATTCTTACAAGAAAATTCATTTTACTTATCCTTACCACCCCACTCACAACAACTGCTTCCCTCAAAAAAAAGATTTTTGGGGTGGGGGGGGAGGATAGAATCCCCTCAACAGACATTGCAAAGCAGAAGCAATAAACAACACGGTTCTGGAGCAATAGTTTCAAGAGCCATGACAAAGTACCGTTTGTTGGAGCAGATGACTTTGGGGATCAAAAAAAAAAAAAGAAAAGAGTAGTACTTTTTACAATACCTTGCAAGAAAATGTTAGCTAAACTATCTTATAATTTGTAAATAGCAAGCTATGAGATCTTAGTCAAGTAGTTAAGATTAAAGTTCTAACCACATTAGGTTTTAAGTTCGATTCGCCATCCCTCATTGTATTGTATTGTCTTCTGTTGAAGGAAAGAAAGCAAAATATCTAAATAAGGAAGCTAGTTAGTTTGTTGAGAGTAAGTTATGAAAAATGCTCTCACTCTCTCTCTCTGTTTTCTTTTTTTGCTTTAGCATCTTTTATAAGGCCTTGGTATGAGAGATACACATGATACGAAGCATACACACAATGAAGAAGTTTTTATATCTCTATCTTTTCTCTGCTCATTCAAATTAAGCTCATCCATGGCTGACACTCAACATGGTATTAGAGCAATGGAGTCAAGCTCCATTGATGAGCGTCAAGTGCAGTAAGAAATCCGAAAGTTTCGCATCATAGATATCTTTCATTTTTTTTGCATTCGATCGTTGAGTTGATTCATCAACAGATCTAGCTGAATATTTCATCCTATTTCGATTGATTGGAATCGTCCTTCGATTGGTCTATTCTGTTTTTTTTTGGGATTGATTTGTACTTCACATATCTTCATTCTTTTACCTGGTTTCTTTGATATACAAACAAGCTTAAGTTGAAATGTCACCAGAGAGAATTCGATCACAAAATGTTACATATAGTGATCTTCAAAATCCGCTATTCATTCATCCCTCTGATGGACTTGCGTCACTGGCTATTGGCGAGAAGCTCGTTGGTGCAAAGAATTATCGAACATGGAGAAGATCAGTGGAGATTGGATTGTCAACCAAGAGGAAATTGGCATTCGTACAAGAAACATTACCAAGACCAACAGATAATGCAGCTAAGACAGAACAGTGGGATGCTTGTAACAATCTGGTAATAGCCTGGCTTATGAATGCTGTATCTGATACAATTGCTAGATCTATCCTATATGTTCAATCTGCACAAGAGGTCTGGATTCAATTAGAGAAGAGATTTTGTCTGAGTAATGGATCTAGAAAGTACAGTTCAAATAAAGAAGTATATGCTATGAAGCAAGATAGGATTTCAATGTCAGAGTACTATACTAAGATGAAATGTATATGGGAGGAGTTGGATTTAATGATTGAACTGCCTCAGTTTACTCAGACAAATGATGAAATCAATGCTTTTTTGAGAGCACTGACCAAACAACAAGAGGAACAAAAATTGTTCCAATTTTTGAATGGACTGGATGACATCTATAGCACTCAAAGGAGTCAAATTCTACTCATGACTCCCTTGCCTAGTGTGGAAACAGTGTGTGCCATGCTACAGCAAGAAGAAATGCAAAGAGAGGTGCTAGATGAAGTCAAATCTTATCACGAATCTTCAGCCTTGTTCAGCAAAGGTCCAGAAGAAAGATGTGGTCAATGTGGAAACAAAGGTCATGACAAGGAGAAGTGCTGGCAGTTGATTGGTTACCCAAGTTGGCATCCTAGATCAAAGAAATTTCCTCAAAAGAAGGTGAACAAGGAAGGATCAAAGAATCAGAAGTTCAATAAGTTCAAGGTTGGAAATGAGAAAAGGACAGCAGCTCAAGTGGAAAGTGCAGACAGCAGGAGTGGAGGTTCGGTTACTCTGACACAGCAGCAAATTGAACAGTTGTTGAAGCTTCTTCCACAGCAAAGCAAGCAAGGAGAAGACAGTGAAGAGGACTATGAGGATTTTGCTGGTAATGCATTTTGTTCCTGTATATCTTCTAGGACAGATGCATGGATACTTGATACAGGTGCAACAGATCACATGTCACCTGTATACAAGATGTTTACAAATCCAAAAATCTCTAAGCAAAAGCCTCATATAAACATGCCTGATGGAAGTACTGCACCCATTACACATGTAGGAGAAATTCACCTAGCCAATGGTCTTAAACTACAGCAGACTTTGTGCGTACCAGATTTTAAGTTCAATCTGGTGTCAGTCTCCAGATTAACTCAGGATGAAGATTGCTTTGTGCCTTTCTATCCTAATTTTTGTCTCATACAGGACTGTGCCTCAAGAACAGTTAAGGGAGTTGGAAAGCAGCGAGGAGGACTCTACTATTTGGTCAATGAAGATCTGGCAAAACATGAGGTAACATTCATGAATAAATCTGTAACTGTAACTAGTCAGACTTGTGCTGCAACTAGTTTAGTTGATCATTTGGCTAGGCAAAGGCTTGTGCCAAGTAAGTGTGTGACTACAGCAGGTGAGTGTGTTGTTTCCAAGGAAACATTATGGCATTTAAGGTTAGGACATGCTCCACTGTCAAAAATAAAAGATATTGCAGGTTCCACCAAGAATGTTTTTGATGAAATCTGTCTTACTTGTCCAATGTCCAAGTTCTTTAAATTGCCATTTAACTTGAGGACTTCAAAGACACATCACATTTTTGAAATTGTACACATGGATATATGGGGTCCATATAGGGTACCTACTCGCAGAGGTTGTAGATACTTTATGACACTTGTGGATGATAAAAGCAGAGCAACATGGACCTATCTCATGCAGCAAAAGTCACAAGCATTGCAATTATTGGAAACTTTCTCTAATTATGTGCAGAATCATTTTAACACTTCTATTAAGGTGCTTAGAACTGATAATGCACTTGAGTTTGACTCTCAGCAATGTCAAGATTTTTTCAGTCGCTTGGGTATTATTCATCAAACCACTTGTGTTGATAAACCTCAGCAAAATGGGGTGGCTGAGAGAAAACACAGACATCTTCTAGAAATGGCAAGAGCATTGAGGTTGCAAGCTGCACTGCCTCTTTCTTTCTGGGGTCATTGTATACTAACTGCTACACACCTCATCAACAAGCTACCCACTCCTGTTCTAGGGAACTTGACACCTTATGAGGCATTGCTCCAAAAAAGACCAGATTATAGCATGCTCAGAGTGTTTGGTTGCCTTGCTTTTGCTGCCAATCCTGATAGGATTCGAGATAAATTGCACCCTAGGGGTGTACCTTGTGTCTTTCTTGGATATCCTCAGTCTCAAAAAGGCTATAAACTTCTCAACTTACTCACTCATAAGATGTTTGTCTCTCGGGATGTTACATTTGTTGAACATATATTTCCTTACAGTCCATACAGTTCTGCCCAATGTATGCAACCTATACCATCAGTTCAATCCCAATTTTCACCTTCTTATGAAGATTTCCTCATCAATCCCTCTCCTCATATCACAGAAAACTCACCAGAGCCAGTTTCTACTGACTCCAGTTCTCTTTCCCCAGTCCATTCTTCATCAACAGTCAATGAGCAAATTCCTTCCCCAGCTCCTACCCTTCCTTCTCTGATCCTGCATTACCTAGTCTCAGAAGGTCCACTCGCACCACTAAGCAACCAGGGTGGCTGCAAGATTATATAGTTTCTACCACTACCACTACAAATATTCACTATGCTATGACTGCCCTTGTCAAGTCCAAATTTTACTCCTTTCTGTCAGCTCTATCTGGCACACATGATCCTACTTTATTTCAAGAAGCTGCTCAAGACCTCAAATGGTGTACAGCTATGAATGCGGAATTGGATGCCTTAGAAAGAAATCAGACTTGGGAAACAACTACACTACCAGAGGGAAGAAAGGCCATTGGCTGCAAGTGGATTTATAAAACCAAGTTTAATTCAGATGGTAGTATCAACAAGTACAAAGCCCGGCTTGTCATTCAAGGCTGTAGACAGCAACAAGGGGTGGATTATCACGAGACCTTTGCTCCAGTAGCTAAAATGACCATGGTCAGAGCTCTGTTAGCTATTGCTGCAGCCAAGGGTTGGACTTTATCTCAAATGGATGTGTCCAATGCCTTTTTACATGGAGACTTATATGAGGAAGTGTACATGCATCTTCTCCAAGGATATACTGGGTATGGAAGCAGAATATCTGCAGATGCAGTGCCTGTTTCAGTCAGGGGGAGTGGTAAAGTGTGCAAGCTGCTAAAATCGCTATATGGACTCAAACAGGCTCCCAGACAGTGGTTTGCAAAGTTGTCTTCAGCACTTATCAGCTTTGGTTATGAGCAATCAAAGGCTGATTATTCAATGTTTACAAAGCAAACTACAAACAGCTTCACTGCAGTTTTGGTGTATGTGGATGACATGGTGATTACTGGAGATGACCAGCAAGAGATGTTAAAGCTTAAACAACAGTTGAGCTCTCAATTTCATATGAAGGATTTGGGAGAATTGAGATATTTTCTTGGCTTGGAAGTAATCAGAACAGCACAAGGTATTTTTTTATCTCAAAAGAAATATGTACAGGATCTAATCAAGGAGACAGAACAAACTGATTCTAAGCCCCTGAGATTACCAATGGATCCACATCTCAAGCTTACATCAGATCAAGAAAATGTTTTGGTCAATGGAGATAAGTATAGGAGGCTGATTGGGAAGTTGATTTACTTGACAATCACTAGGCCTGATGTAAGCTTTGCAGTTCAGGTGCTTAGTCAATTTATGACAAAGCCAACTACAGAACATATGAAGGCAGCTATTAATGTGGTCAGATATTTGAAGTCTGCTCCTGGTCAAGGAATACTCATGGCTAATAGCTCAGCAGCACAGTTAACAGCATTTTGTGATTCTGATTGGGCAAGCTGTCCTACAACCAGGAGGTCTACCACAGGGTACTGTATATTGCTAGACAAGTCTCCAATTTCATGGAAAACAAAGAAACAGCCTATTGTTGCCAGATCTTCTGCAGAGGCAGAATATAGATCTATGGCTGTGACCTGCTGTGAAGTGTTATGGCTGTTGCAGTTGTTTAAAGATTTAGGACTCAGGAAGCTGCTACCTGTGACGTTGAAATGTGACAATCAAGCAGCGTTGCACATAGCAGCAAATCCCGTGTTTCATGAAAGAACAAAGCACATAGAGGTGGATTGTCACTTTGTCAGGGATCAGTTGAAGGCAGGCACAATCAAAACTAGCTATGTTCCTTCTCACCAACAACTGGCTGATATGCTGACTAAAGTTGTACCTGTGCAGCAGCATCAAAGACTTCTTTCCAAGTTGGGTGTTTCTTGCTTGTTTCAACCTCCAACTTGAGGGGGAGTGTTGAAGGAAAGAAAGCAAAATATCTAAATAAGGAAGCTAGTTAGTTTGTTGAGAGTTAGTTATGAAAAATGCTCTCACTCTCTCTCTCTGTTTTTCTTTTTTTGCTTTAGCATCTTTTATAAGGCCTTGGTATGAGAGATACACATGATACGAAGCATACACACAATGAAGAAGTTTTTATCTCTCTATCTTTTCTCTGCTCATTCACATTAAGCTCATCCATGGCTGACACTCAACATCTTCATGGCTCATTTAAAAAAAAAAACAAAAAAAAAATAATTGTCAGCAGCAAATAGTCAAATACCATGTGCTTGACAAGAGGCAATCAAGTTTAAAATTAGAGCGAGTTATTGTTGTACTAGTGTGCAACAATAGTTAGTTTCATTATTATTAAATAAACAAGCATATTACATGCTTTCCTTTTCTAATGCCCTGCAGAACATAAAATAATGTTGTAGATTACATGCCGGACTTTTGAACAAGTACATGCAAATCATTTCTTGATTTTTTATTCAAGTAACCGGTTGACCAGGATCATAAGTGATGCTTTAGGCAATCTGCCCACGAAGACAGTACAACCATATTGTGTCTAGTTCACTAATATTTTCTAGCTTCCTTTTCTCGTTGGATGCACCGTGCCATATAACTGTTGGTCAGGAAACAAACTTTATTATTCCACAACTTAGAAAATCTTAAAGTCCACGGCTATGACAAATTAGATCTTTCTTTTTTTAGTTTTAGATTCTCTATTTTACTAAAGGCGAACTATTGTTGGCTTAACAAAAGATTTTTTCATTATCGATATTTTCTATTCACAAGACTAAGCTATGAGATTTTACGTAAGGAGAACAAGCTCCAAAACACTTAAATCAATATATGTTGGCTACCAATTTTGGTTTTTAGAAATTTGCACATATGCACTTAGGACCCTTAACATCATGTATTGCGGCGCAATGTTTAGTTTTGTATGACATGGTTTTATAAGAGATTTGCATGTTACTAATGTTTTCGAAATTTAGGTCTACACTCATTAAATATTGTTTTAATTCAACATAAGTTTTTTGAGTAAAATATTTTCATCTGGTAAATCTTTTTT
>JAKOGI010004031.1:0-35559 GCA_029747015.1 Carnegiea gigantea
ATATATATATATATATATATATATATATATATATATATATATATACACATATATAAATATATTTATATATATATATATATATATATATATTATATATATATATATATATATGTATGTATACATACATACATACATACACAAGCAAATATATATTCAATTAATGTATTCATCATGTTGTATTTGAACTATCTTAAAATTTATGTTCTTTAAATGTATTATGATTCTAAGTGAATATTGGCATGCTAGTGCATATTGCTTAATTGACTTGATATAAGTTGCCACAATATCTTGAGATGATTTAGAACTCATATTTGAATATGTGATATTTATGATATTGTATTGTGCGATTCAAATTTGAATATAAGATGTGATTCTCTAAATATGGCCTTATCTTTTGAAATTAAATTCTAGTTGTGGCTTAACCTTAAAATAGCAACTAATATATTTGATAAGCTAAATCCTCAAGAAGAATCAGCAATTAGCCGTTGAAGAACCAACAATTAGCCATTGAAGATTTTGGGAGCTATTGTTGTTGAAAATTAGACGCAATTCAAGTCCTTGAAGTTGGACTCCAAGGACTTGAAGACCACTTGAAGATTTTCTTTCACTTTTTGAATGTAACGGCTAGTTCAATTCCATTCGCGATAAAAAGAGGAGGTCCTTGTAGCTGAAAGTGGCATAAGAAAGCACAAGCGAAGAACGAGAAGAAAGAAAGCTGCACTTGCAAATTAAAAAGAAGACGCTGAGAGATACATCGAGCTTATATTGACATATCTATTGTGTTTATTTACTTCTTGCTATAAAGTGTATTTTGTTATATTTCTTTGTATTGGGATGAGTTGATTAGTCGGAGAGCGCACTAGCCAAGTATGGTTGGCGAGGAATGCGTACGTTGGTACTCCTAGAGTTGTAGGTTCGACTCGTAAGTTGTACAATTAGTTAATACGTGTAATCGGTGGACCTAATAAAAGAAAAAGGTTCAAAATTCCATCGGCGAGGGGCGCTTGTAAGTGGAGGACTAGGTGCAGCCGATCCTCTATAAATACTTGGGTTTTGTCCACGTTTGTCTTTCTGCTCTTTATTTTAATTATCTTGGACTTTGATCATCCCCATATTCAACCCCCTCTAGGTTAGTTTAACTTGCCAGATCGAGCCAACAAAGAACATATGTGATAATTTGTTGGGGACATTATTGGACCTTGAGGGAAAATCTGAAGATAACTTGAAGGCACAAAAAGATCTTCAAGTGATAAAAATAAAGCTAGAACATCATCTTATTCTACCTTTGAGTGGCAAATACGATCTCTCAAACACTACTTTACACTTTGTCGTCGAAAGAGAAGACATGTCTACTTAGTGTGTTAAAGCGCCTAAAAGTCCTGGACGGGCATGCAAGCAACATATCCAGTTCTGTTAATTTAAGGGAGCATAAGTTGTTTAATTTGAAAAACCATGGTTGTCACATTCATATACAAGACTTGCTCTCGATTGCATTAAGAGTAGCAAAAGACAATGATATGGTAGATATTATTTGGGCTCTATCGATATTTTTGAAGCAGTTATGTGCTAAAAAACTTACTATTACAAAGTTAGATGACGTTAGAGCTAATGTGGTTGGGATACTATGTAGAATAGAGACACTGTTATGGCGCATCTAACTGTGCACTTAACTAAGGGAGCAAAGCTCACAGGCAAGTTTTATATAGGTTGATGTGTCAAATTGAAAGATTAGAATTCAAACTTTCAATATATGCTTATATATTAACTTTAAGCATATATTCACGTGTGCACATGCATGTATTTGATATAGGTTTTTGGTGTCCTTGAAAGCACTTTTACGCAATAGGGTGCAACCTAAATTTCAATGGCAGAAGGATATATTGCTTACAAGTGTATTAACAATTTGTTTGAGGTATTTTCAAGAAGTGGAAACGATTTTTAACCGACCACAAAGAAATGATGATTCCCACCCAAATGAGAACATGTTTCTATTTGATATGGCAGGTCAACCTAAAGGAATGGTGAATATGGTCGAACTTGATGAATTAAGTTGTAAACAATCTCATCGATATGTACTCCATCTTGATAACATCGAGGAATACCATAACTTTGTATGAATAACTAGTTTAGGCATATACACATCTTTCAATACCATAAAATATTGAAATGTCATAATAAATTTCAAGTTGTTTTTGAATGAACATATGATATCTTATCCTCGTGAGCCAACTGACAGACCTAAACAAAAATGGTCACTAGATGAATTTCTTAGCTGGTTACAAGAAAGGCTAATCATGCTATGATTTGTACAATCTATGTTAACTCACTAGCCTTATCTATGTGTTCTAATTATTTTTTTCACGTGTAACTTAGGTGTCAAACATAAAGGCTGATGAGCCAGAATCAAGATTCTTTAAAGCCGTGGCTGGTGGTCCTCACTTAATTGTTACGAGAATGAATGCATTTTGCTAGTTGACTTATGAGGAAGTGGTAAAGATAACAGAAAAGGTACTAAAAAAGAATCTTGATTCAATTAGAAAGTATGCTTGTGATGAAAAGAAGGTTTTGACACTTTGTTATCTTGCGGGGCATGGTACTATAGTCTTATCTTTCATGTTTTCTCAATTTTAATTTGATTGATACATGCCACATTTTTACAAGTTGGACATAATTACATTAGTTTTTGAATGCATGTAATTACAAAGCTAATCTACATGTAGTTGACAAGGTTTTACTGGAGAGATTGCAAAATGTAAACATCATAAGTTTAACCATTTAGTTTAAAATTTTGAATTTACATTTTTTGAAGGTAATGCATTGTTGGATTTCTATTGTGGATTGAAATGTCCTGTCCTGGTTCGATTCAAATTTATTGCATTATAATTGGTGTGCTTGTGATATATGGATATCCTTGAGGAATATATATATATATGTATGCCTATCAATTAGAAAACTTGATTGATTTCTTATTTTGTTGATCGTAATTGGTTGTTGTATTTATGTTGGATACTCCAGGCATGTTGCCTGTCAAGTTGATTTGCTCCTGCATGTGGTCACTGAGTTTGTTAAGAGTTTGTTGTATTTCTTATTGTATTTATGGAGGTTCTAAAAGAAAAATAGCCAAGTTTTAGGCGAAATTATGCCGATTTTTTTTTAAAAAAAAATAGGGAATATACTGAAAAGACCAGCCTAACGGTAGGGATGTTACATAATGTTTGTAGAGTCAAAGTACCTAGTTTGAAGGCTAATGTGGATATTACATCATGCAATCTTCTTAGAAGTTTTTTTCTCATTGTATTTTCCTTGGTCTCACTTAAGATTTTAAAATTTTTCATCAAAATTGATAGCATTCTTTGTTGTAATTAAATCTAATGCATGGGCTTGGTTGTTTCAGGTTCAACCCTAGGGTAGCATACCAAAAACTTGGATATAAAGTTCAGGTTCCTGAAGTGTTCACTTGGAATATGAAGTTCTACATCATCCCATTCGTTCTGTTTAGTTTCAATCTTATGTATGTGTATTGCAAACAACTTAACTTTTGGGTACTGGATGCGTACTTTATAGGTATGTTGAAATCAATTTAATAATAGTTGTTTGCATAGATCTAGTAGTCATTATGTGGATGAATACTAGTTATTTTTCTAATTAATTGATGACAATTAATTAGTTCATGGTTATAAAGTCTTCACAATGTGTCATTTAAATTTTTATCAAATATGTACTCTCTCTTTCTACATGTGTGTGTGTGTGTGTGTGTGTGTGTGTGTGTGTGTGTGTGTGTGTGTGTGTGTTTATCAGTAATTTATTGCAATACATTATTTAATATAAATTATTGGTATTTTTTAAAAAACAATGACTTATTATTTTGATTATATAAAACTTTTCCTGCCAAAATTAATTATCCATGTAAATCATTTGAAAGTTAGTTATCGAATATATAATGCCACACTTATAATGAGGGAGTGGAGAGAATGGTTTTTTGCTCAAAGGGTAATTTGGCCATGGATACAAATGAGGAGAACCTACCTACACATACAAGATTGATAGATGATGTAGTCTTCCACGGATATAAGCACGGGTACTATATTGTCTGCCACACTTATTTAGTATAATGAATCTTTCGTTACTGATATCCTATGCATATTTACCTTAAGTGTGGCGAATAGCCATTGCCACGTGCACATGTGTGGAATGAGGTGATTTTGAGCGTAGATAGATGCGGCATTTCTTGCAGTGTAATTACCATATTTTTGAGATAATCTAGCCTACGTGTGTTTTATATTTATAAATATATTTTCCATAAAATGTCGTATATTATCATATTCTTGCATATATAAAATTTGAGCAATCAATAGACTAAAAGAAATATTAAGAAACTGATAAAATTGAATGAGTTGTCCATCACCTACATTAAAAAAAAAACCCCTAAAAAATTGAAAAATTCAAGGATGAGCATTGATATAAATTTATTTTACATGAAAAATCTTTGCTTTACATTATTAAAAGTCAACAAGAAGATTATTGGTCCATTTTTGAATTATGACAATGTTAAGACCTAATTTCATTTAAGTAGAGATATATTCTATGTTTTGCAACATCCATGCAAAAATTTATAAGATTATTCTGCGTTACAAATAATTCAAATTCCAGACATTTTGAATTGAAACATTATGAATATATGTATGTATGTATGTATGTATGTGTGTGTGTGTGTGTGTGTGTATGCATATGTGTGTGTGTGTGTGTGTGTGTGTGTGTATATACATATATTAAAACAAAACATTCCAAACCTAACAGTTGATACATGACAAACTCTCATAGCTTCGATATTATTCCTAACCTAAATTCAAGCCCATTGAAAATAATTAAAAATGTCTGATTTCCATTATTATTATTTTTTCCTTTCTAATTCTTTTTTAAGAAAGTACATATTACAATAGTCTGATATACATAAAGCAGAATACCCAATAACAAAAGATTTTTGCCTTCTAAAAAAAAGAATATATATGTTAAAAGATTGTGATAAAATATTTTTCTATTCATATGCTATGTATGCATATTCAGTGTAAGTCCTGTGTATTTACATATTCCGTCATCAGTTGTATCAAATCATATTTATCATTCATTAGTTGACAAAACCCCTACCCCATCCGCTTAAAAAAAAAAAAAAAAAAAGAACTACACAGTGAAGTTTCTATTATAAATTATCAACACTTTATTTTGGGTCTGTGGGTTAATGCAAATTTATCATACATTATAGACATTTGTTCCTTGCCTATCTAGCTAAGTTGATAGTCATATGGATTTGACCCTTATCTATCTTCCCAAAAATACAATAACAAAAATGATGTTTAAAAGAAAAACATCAATCCAATATCAATGAAATGTCTACTTGAATATCATTTCCCTTGATTAAGGAACATATTAGCCCAGAGCTATACGTCGAGATTTCAATTTCTAACCATCCTAGCTGAAGCGCCTGGACTAGAGCCTTTCCTGCTGCCAAAGTTGTGGCGACCATCCTCGAGTTGCATATCATTCTTTCTTAACACATCATTATAGTCAACTCACCCCTCCTTACCAAGATGGCAACACCTACGCATCTTTGCTTTTTAGTGCATACACCAGTGATTTGGATGATAACTCTAGGATATGGGTTGTTGCCACCTCATGTCACAATGCTTGCCTGTTGCTTTTGTCGATCGAGATGGGGTGTCTTTAGATAATGTTTTTCTGTCTAGGCTATAAAACTCGATAGTGTGTGTAAGAGAGTTGGTAGTATTTCCACCAGTTTAGAAGGATTGTTGGGAGCTATTTGGAAAAGAATTTGATTATGAAAGATCCAAATACTCTATAAGGCCACTACGAAAGTACCCACTACCATATGATATGACCTACTAATTCAGCACAACAAAAGTACCCAATTGCAATTCCATTGGGTCCAGGGAACCATTGGGTTAGTGTTAACATTGATTGCCATGGGTGAGGACCACCAGAGTAGCTTGGATAACCAACAATCTCTGAATAGGTGATGGATTGACTCTTATGAATTGGCACATAGTGGACAATCGCACCTCTGTCCTATCTTTCTAATGTGCCCATTACTTCCAATTGGAAGGACATTATGAAATGTCTTCCGTATTAGGATTTTCCTACGAGTTGGAATCTAAAGAGACCATAAAACTTTTCACATTTTGGCAACTCGGGGTTTAATATCTATTTTATTGCACCTCATTAGCCATCCATAATCTGATTTGACATTTTACTCCCCAGTGTTCTTAAAAGCCAATATAGCCTATCAGGTTTTTCTGTTGGCCGAATATTTTGCCTGTGCATATTTGGTACTACTTTATGGGGGAAAGGGACCTAAGCTTCCCTATATCCCATCCTAGTTTGGATTCATTAACAAATCTGACACATGGCGGTACTTCCATGGAGTAGAAGTTGTCTATGACTGAAGTCGTATTTTTGCATTGCCATGCCATCTGTTTCAAGCAGTCGAACTGTGCTTCCATTCCATATTTACCATCTTAGACCATCTTTAAATGTTCCACTCTATTAAACACAAATGCCCACATGTAGCATTGTGTTCTTTACAATCATAACCGTCAATGAGAGAATGAATTCCGTAATTACCTCAATAAATCTGATCTATCAATAAATGAGGCTTCGAATGAATTCACCATGCTGGCCGCATTGGTAAAGCATAATTCCATTTTGTTAGATCCCATATCCCTAGTCCCCTGTGTGCTCTTGGTTGTTAGCACTATTCCCACTTGATCTAATAAACATAAGGATTTTCTTATGAGTTTGACAAAAAAAATTCATAACCACAAAGGTAATTTTGTGAATGATGCTTGTTAGAACTTGATATACAGAGAGTATATGTTGGCGTAATGCTCTTAGGATATTATTCATAAGAAGAAGACATCCCATAGGGGAGAGGAATTTCATCTTCCAGCCTTGCAGTTTCCTTTGAACTTTCTTAACCATGAAGCTGAATTTGCTCACTTTAGATTTCTCAAAATTCATAGGTACATCGAGACGTTTCAAGAAGGACATTTCGATGTTCATCGTGAAGACATCATATAGTAGGCTTCTATGCTCCTCCTATGCATTGGGAGAAATAAACATGAATGATCCAGCCATATTTATAAATTCTCCTAAAGCCATACAGAACTCCTTGATGATTTGAGACAGTTTGGAACTGTTGCTGCTGAATTGGTGTGAAGAAAATCGTATCATCGGCAAATAGAAGATACTTAATATGTGCAGTGTTTCTTGATATTTTAATGTCTTAGCATTGCCTTCACCCTTGGGCTTGTAGTAAATAATCTGATAGGACTTACATATATAAAATAAAATTATAGGGAGATAGAGGATCACCTAGTCATACTCCAGACATAAGCTTAAACAATGGAGACAACTTACTCTTGATCAGAATTAACTAGGAGCCGGTTTGTTCCCATGAATAATTGATTTAAGATTCTTTCATAATTGAATTTTTATTTCAATTATCATAACCAATTTCTTTTGGAACTATTGACTTTTAGATGATGAACTCATAGTCGTTTCTTTGATTAAAAGCAAACATGATCTAGCCAGTTACTAATACCACAACTTTGAGTCCCATCAAGTGCCACGTTAGCGGCTTCCATTTACTAGGGATCCTTCTCCTCAACTGGTTAGTGTTCCGCTCTGTCTTCCCCAACCCATATCTCTACCAATCTCCATCACCATAACCACCTGACCTACCTTCTGCCCATTTTCCAATTCACCACTTTTTCTCTCTCCTCCCTCTATGAATACCACCATTGTCATCACCACCCCCTATCTCAAAAACTACCCAGAAAATTTCTCTCTCCTCCTTCAAACACAATCAAGGCATAGATGAATTCTCCAAATCAGCGATTCCATAATACGAGTCAATGGTTCACCATGTTGGTTCCCAAGCCAACTTGGTTATGTCATCGGAACGATGGTAGTGATGTTGTTAGATATGAAGACTTTTCCAACGTCAAAGATGATCTAACTAGAACCCTCATGTCTTCGTTAGTTTCTTATCTCCAATAATTGCTTGGAAAATAATACCAGACTTTTTTGTAATTCTCATCATTTTTACTTATGTCAAAATCATTTGTGGCTTATGAATTTCGGAACAGTGACGCCATGTGTTTGTGTTCCATTTTTCTCAACAGGGGTGGGGGAGGGGGAGAGGGAGAGGGAGGACTTTATTTTCTTGAATTGGCAAAAGACACCATTAGTAGGGGATGCATATAGATAGAGTTGTACAAAACTGTTAACCTCTAGTGTTTAATATGGAATGGCTGAGGAAGGTTGTCTTTTTTGTTATAGTGGTAAATAGGGAGGTTTGGGAAAAGATGGTCTTCTAAAAGTCAAGCTTGGTCTAGTGCTTTCATTCACCATCCTCCCACATTTTTCATGTTATTATTAATCCCATTTATAAATTATCCCCCCATCATTTAACACGTTTTTTATAATCATGAGGATATGTGAAAGAGTGTTGTAATTTTATCTTATGTCTTATTATCAAACAATAACTCCTGATAATAAACAAATAACCATGCATCAAATTCACTAATATATCACATGAATATGCATATTCAACTAATTTAATCATAATATATTTTAGTATATAAGAATCTCAATTTAATAATTTTTTAATAATTTGTGTCACCCAATAATTGTACTTCAAATTATTAATTTAAAAAAAATTTAAAGAATTTTCATTTATCACGTGGAATATTAGGTGATCTTTTTATTTTATATATACATTTAGTTTCTACGAATAAAAACTCAAAATCATTCCGTGCATCGCACGGGAAAAAGCAGACTAGTTGTGGTTGTGGATAATAATACATAAATGTAGACATTGTGAATTAGCATGGGTTTAAAATTAGTGAAAAAAATAAAAATTAGATAATCAATTTGTTATAAATTTTATACTCGATGTTCCAAAAGTTTGGTGTCTCAATTAGTTCAAATAGAGGCATATGAAGTCTACTTATTTCCTTTTGTAACCTCAGTTTATTTTACATTGCATATAAATATAAGTTTGCAGCAATATATCAAGTACAGGGGCCAAACTTGTTAAAAGATTTGTGAGAGATTGAATTTTGGGAGCTCACACAACCGTGGCCCTTGTTCTCTGTTCTTCTTATTAATATGCAAATCAATATGCATACATCAAGCTTTGTCAAGTTTTGTGTCAACCCTAGCCCCATTAGCTGCATGCATGAGCAGTTCTATTTTAGCCAAACTGCAAGACCATAACCATACAAATATATGTTACACAATATATTCCAAACAGATATTATACACCTTTCTAATACTCCCCCTCAAGGTGGTGCATGAGAATTAATGATGCCCAGCTTGCCTCGAAGATGCACAAACTGCGTCTTGCCCAAGGCTCTAGTAAAGATGTCAGCGGGCTACTCCTTGGACGTCATATAGAAAAATGCCAGATCCCCTGATTCTAATTTTTCACGAACGAAATGACAGTCGAGCTCGATATGTTTGGTTCTCTCGTGAAAGACAGGATTCTTTGCAATATGAAAAGTTACCTGGCTATCACAATACAGGCACATCGGCATGGTGTGAAAAATACCCAACGACCCTAACAAAGACTTGACCCATATCATTTCACTGGTGGCAGAAGCCATGGATCGATATTCCGCTTCAGCAAAGGAGCGAGAAATTGTGGCCTATTTCCTAGTCTGCCAGGAAACTGGAGACCCACCAAGAGTCACTAAATACCTAGTGAGAGAACGACGCATGAGTGGACAAGCACCCCAAGCAGCATCACAAAACGTATGTACCTAAAGAGAGCTCCCAGACCTTAAGAGAATCCCATAACCTAGCGTAGCTTTTAAATAGCGCGACGCTCAACGAGTTGCATTCATATGAGCATCTTTTTTGGGTTTTGGATGAACTGTGATAGTCTATGGATAGCATAACTCAATTCAGGATGGGTAATGATGAGATAAATTAGACGTCCAACTAGCTGTTAGTAATGGGTAGAATCATCTAGGTCCTTGCCTGCAATGAGTGCCAGTTTGTGGTTTTCTTCAACGAAAAAATCCACAAGTTTGCTTCCTAATAATCCGCACTTGTCTACAATCTCAAGAGCATATTTTCACCGACACAGGAACAACCTAAGAGGCCCTCTAGCCACTTCGAAACCCAGAAAGTATTTAAGGGTGCTGAGATCCTTTATGAGGACGCAGGAGTTGAGATACTCCTTGAACTCCTTGCATGCTTAGGCATCATTCTCAGCAAGGATAATATCATCAAAATAAGCCAATAGTGCCAGAAATGTAGTCCCTTTAGGATAGGTAAAGAGAGAATAGTCGGCATATGATCATATAAATCCATACTCACGTAGCTTGTAGGATAGCTTGGCGAACCATTGGCGTGGAGCCTGTCTTAGACCATATAGAGATTTGTGAAGTCTGCAGACCTTGTTTGGTGAGGATGTAGTGAAAGCTGAAGGCAATCACATATACACTTCTTTATGAAGATCACCGTGTAAAAAGGCATTATTGGGGTCCATCTGCTGTAATTCCCATCCTGTTGCCAATGTAACTGACAAGAGTACCCTTACGCTCGCCATTTTTAACACTGGAGAAAACGTCTCATTAAAGTCAAGCCCTTCTAACTGATGATCACCATGAACCACAAGTCAGGCTTTGAAGCACTCAATAGTCCCATCTGACTTGTACTTGACTTTGTAAACCCACTTACAGTTTATAGGTTTCTTCCGGGGAGGCAAATCCTCAATTGTCTAAGTTTGATTTTCTTTCAGTACTCGAATCCCCTCACCCATAGCTTGGCACCATAGTTCATCCTTTGCAACTTCATTATAGTACCTGTGCTCAATAATTTTTGTAATGGCTGCTAGGAAGGCCTTGTGAGAGTTAGAAAAACGATTGCATGAGATATAACTAACTAAGAGATACGGCATACCTAAGGAACCTTGAGGTAGTGGAGTGTCCTGAGGAGAGAGGTCTTGAACACGGGCTCCATAGCACACATAGTCTTCAAGGTGTGATGGGATGCAATGTTGTCAGGTCGGTCTTGCTGCTGGGCTCACAATGTTGTCCACTGGTCTTGCTGCATTTTGGACGATTTTAAGCAAGCTGCTCCCCTTGGCTTTTTGCTCAGGATTGGGCTCTGTCTTAAAAAATCTCCCCCTTGCTGCTGATGTTATGGAAGGCCTAGGCTCAAACTGTCCAACTGGGCTCTGCCCAATCTTGCAGGCGGTCTGCTCCAAGATGCTGCCAGTGGACGCGTTTGGGCCCGAGTTCAGGCTGATCTTTCGTGGTCCAACTCCCAGGTCTTCGACCTCCTTACTTCTTGGACTGGCCCTCTCATCTGCGTCTAGTAGGTTGATGTACTCCCCTTGTCCATTATTCTCCAAAAATAGGGGCACTTGTGACCTAATATGAGTTGGCTGCTGTTGCTCCTCACTACTTGTGATTGAGAACAGGATTATATTTTCATAAAATTCCACATCCCGGCTTATAAATACTTCGCTAGTTTCCAAATCATATAATTTCCAACCCTTCTCTCCATATGGGTATCCGACAAACATGCACTTCCGACTTTGAGAAGCAAATTTATCTTTTGGTTTTGGCCTACAAGATATAAAATGTAAACTACCAAATACCTTTACGTGATCATATTTAGGCTTTACCCCAAAGAACGCTTCATATGGAGTTTTTCCTTTCAATAGCCTACTTAGTGTTCGGTTAATAAGATAGGCGGCAGTTAAAGCACACTCACCCCAAAAATTCAAAAGCAAATTGGCTTGGAATCGAAGTATTCTGGCCACGTTTAATATGTGGCGATGTTTCCGTTCTATCCTACAATTCTGCTGAGGCATACCCATATAACTAGTTTGATGAATAATACCTTTTTCTGAGTAGAATTGAAGCATTATCCAGATTTGAACTCCAAGCCATTATCATTACATACAATCTTCACTTTTCTTTCAAATTGATTTTGCACCATAGTGATAAAGCTTTGCAAAACGTTTCCTACTTCTCCTTTTTCCCTCATCAAATATATCCAAACAGCTCTACTAGCATCGTCAACGGTGGTAAGAAAATAATGAGCACCACAAAGAGAGGGTACTTCATACGAACCCCAAATATCACCTTCAAACAGTTCACTTGTAGTATTTTCACTAACATTAAACTGAGTTCTGGTTTGTTTTGCACGGAGGCATACATCGCAAGCAGTCAAATTATTTCCCTTAGAAGAATCACCTATATTAAAATCTTTAGAAACCATAGAGAGCACTTGGATTGAGGGGTGCCTAAGACAACTATGCCATAAACTATGAGAGCCCACTATATTAGCTTGTACCTTCTTAGTTGCCGACCTGTTGAAATAGTAGACCCCTCCTCTCAATTCACCCACTCCAATCAGATTCCTCGAGATGCGGTCCTGTATCACACATAGCTCATCAGTAAATATCACAATGCAACGTAATTCTTTACACAGCTGAGCAACAGAGACTAAATTACAATGAAAATTCGAAACGCATAAAACGTTGTTCAATTTTACATTTGAGCCCAACATCGTCTCTCCCTGTACTTTCACCATTTGAATCATCCCATTAGGTAATTCAACAGACACCGGATTAATATTCTCAACTTGTCTAAGCAATTTCACATTACCCGTCATATGCCTCAACGCACCGCTATCGAAAATCCAAGCAATATTACCTAATAGGACTTCATACCCTGCTGTAGTTGGTTCAATGAGGGTTAATAGTTTTTATATCTGATCTGGGCTCAACTTCGGCAGTGCGCTGTCGCTGGTGTCTTTCACACCACTTCCTGCAATCCCGTCGTGTTCAGCCGTCCCGGTTGCGGCAACATATGCAGCTTCTCTGTCCGTTCCACATCCACGGCCACTGCTCGGTCGTCTTCCTTCGCCACCTCTCGGTCGACAACTTCTTCTGTTGCAGTTACCCCAGCCAGATGGGTAATCGATAATCTCGTAACAGGTGCTCTCCTCGTGGCCATACCTCCCACAGTAAGTGCAGCTCCCTTTCTCAGTCATGGCTCCCTTGACTCGATCTCCATGCATCACGACAAAGGCTGCAGCTTCTCATTTCTGTCTTCGCATCCAAGCATTACGCTTTTGTGGTTTTCTTCCTGGACTATCATATTAAAGATACGATCCAGGGAGGGTAGTGGGTCGAGCGCGAGTATTTGGCTCCTTATTGACGAGAACATATCATCATTGAGGCCCATCAAGAATTGATGTGCCTTCTCTTGCTCATACTTCTTTACCATCTTATTACTCGCTTCACATTTGCAACCAGTACAAGTACACTAGGGTATTTTGTTGTGGCTTTCAAGTTCCATCCACAAGTCGGAAATTTTTGAATAGAACTCCACCGCACTTAACCCCCCTTGTCTGCAATTCACTATGCTTGTCTTCAACTGGTGTACTTTAGGTATGTTGGTGATGCCGCACCTCCTCTTCAACGTATCCCACATAGCTTTAGGTGTGTCATTGTAGGCTACGCTAGTTCGAAGCTTTGGTTTAATGACAGTGAGTATCCATAACGAAATCATCGAATTCGCCATTTCCCAAGCTTGTAGCTCGGATGTATCATCATCCTTTACCGTGGGTTTAGTTAGTGACCCATTAATAAAGATGAGTTTGTTCTTTGCTTTTAGTACTGTACGTATGGACTTTTCGTAGACATCATATTTTTTGCCATTGAAGATCACTACGGTGATCAGAACCCCAGGACCCTCTGGCGGATGTAGGTAATATGGTGATTGAGGGTCAATAATAAAATGTTTTGGTGATGTTCCGTCTCCCATAACTACGTTTTCGGGTATGCTTCAATGGTGCTCTGATACCATAAAAGATTTGTGAGAGATTGACTTTTGGGAGCTCACACAACTGTGGCCCTTGTTCTCTGTTCTTCTTATTGATATGCAAATCAACATATATACATCAAGCTTTGTCAAATTTTGTATCAACCCTTGCCCCATTAGCCGGATGCATGAGGAGTTCTACTTTAGCCGAACTATAAGACTATAACCATACAAATATATGTTACACAATATATTCCAAACAGATATTATACACCTTCCTAATACTTGTCAATAACTTATGAAGTGGACATATTTATCTAATTAAGCTTATGGACATTAAATAAAATTAAAATAGGTAGTACAATAAGCGTAATTATATATATGTATGTGTGTGTCTCTCAAAATCAGTTTACATTGACTGAGGATGAATAATATGAAATCTGAGAGGATTCAAGCGTGTTTCTCTATTAAATTTTTATGATGGGTAAGTTTACAGGAATAATTGAATTCTCATCTGGTAAAAGAGGGGAATGTTCAGAGTTAGAACATTTACATGGGGTCCAAGAAACAAGTTAAAAAACTAATCAATTGGTCTTCTCTTTTATTATATTTAAGGTGGGAAAGAGAAAGATGTTGGGACTTTGATATCTAAGCCGGAAGTGTTACACATAGATGGGTGGAGCTTCGATAGTAGCCAACTTGGTCATGGTTCTTTAGCCAATCTTTATATCATAAGTGTAAATATGGGTAGGGTGTTGAGAAGTCTTCCATCTTTCAATATAAGCTTCTCATTTAATCACCTCAAAATGCTTTAAGAGGTTACAGTTTCAATTTGAGTTTAAATTTTAAATTGTATAAAAAAATTGAGTTTGAATTTTAAATCTTATAAAAAAGTTGTTTGTTTATCTATTATCTTCTATCCCCAAAAAAAATGAGGTCCTGGATACATTAAGTCTCATGTTCGTTTCCCTTCTTTCCATTATATCGCACTGCCCTTTGTGGCTCATATGGAAAAAAAGCGATCTTTATCGATTATAATTATAATTGAAGAAATTTTAATCAGGTAAAGTTTATATTTGCAGATAAATCAAGCAGTTACCAAGTTTTTTTAAAAAAATTTAATATAATAGGTAATAGAATTATATGGGTAAAAACCTTCCCTCCCTCATCCAAACATTTTGTGCAATCCTGCCCAACCCCCAGCCCCCCCAAAAATCATCAAATCAAATTTCAAAATATATCTATTATCCCTACCCACATTATCCAATAAATCACACGTTTCGTTGAAATCTCAAAATATGATAACTGCCGCAATTTCTTGTCCCTTTATTTATATACTCCATTATCTCAGTCACTTTGACATACCCATTAGAGGTGATCAAAATCGGTTAATCAAAAATTCGGTTAATCGAAAATCGGCTAAGTGGAAAGTCGGTTCGCAAAAATTGCAAATCGAAACTTTCGATTAACCGAATTTTTCGGTTCAGTAAAAATATGAACCTTAACCGAACCAAAAAACTCGGTTAACTGGCTTTTCGGTTCGATTGCCAGTTAGCTGTTAATTTAAATTGTTAATTTTCAATTTTCACTCCTTTTTAAACTAATTTAACTATTTGAGAAACCAAATATTAATTTACGCATTATTGTATGTTTAGCCTTATCTTTTAATAATTATAAAATCTACACTTGACCAATATAAAATTTAATTTGTTTTTAATAAATGTGTAAGTTTTGGTTTCAGTTAACCGAATTTCAAATGGCCGAACCGAAACCGAAACTGAAACTGCAAAATTTTTTTGGTTCGGTTAACCAAATCGATTTTTTTATAAAAATCAAACCGGTTAATCAGTTTTTCGGTTCGCTTTTTTGATTTTCCGATTCAGTTTTCAGTTTCGATTTTTTGGCTCAACCCTATCCCCCATTTGTAATCAATTATCTCCTCTTTACCATTATGTCTCTCCTCTCTCATCTGCCGCACCCATCAATCAAAGACATTATAATTGTCATATTGATTTTATTTTTGTTGATGTTGCTGTTCTATCTTATTGTTAATTTGATGAATAAGTGAGGGTTTGCTTTGTGTTTTCTAAATTTATTTTCCTTTCTTGCAGCGAAATTGATAAAAGAATAATTGGGGCTCTGGAGGATCAATAAATGGAGCAATGTCAACTCTAGGTTTACTTTTGGGTCATTCAATCAGGTGGAGTTCTTATGTCATGTCGGTCTCTCTATTGGGTTTGGAAACTAATCATCATCCTTGATCGACTTGATTTTTTATCATTAACTTATTGTTTTTGTTTAGCTTTATTTTCATCAACTTGCAATAGACAATTTTTCAATTAGTGGTTTACATCTAAGAACAAGGAATATATTGGGGAGGGAGGGGGAGATGTAAACTTATATGACTTCCAATTTGAAGAAGTGGAGTCCGAGGGTATTGACTTCTTCTGTTCCTTTCTTATCAAATAAATTTTGCATATATGTAGTTACGTTCATTTTATTTTTCTAGTCTTTTAAATAGCAACTACATTACTATGACTTGTGTATAAAGTAATACTAGATGAAGATGTGTGTTGTAATCTTATTGAGGTTAATATTTTGGGCAATATATTGTAGATTTTGATTATTATAATAAAGAATATGTAATTGCTATTGTGATTGCTTCCTCCCCCTTCTTATTATGTTATCTTCTTCAAAATTTAGTTGATTTTTTTAATTCTTTATTTCTACACACTATTTTCATATCATATTTTCTCTGCTGTCAAAGTATCTTCCTTTCATATATTACTTTTTAAAATTAAGTACCCATGCAAGAGTACGGGTACAAACTAGCATTTTCAAAGGGGGATCTTATTTGCTTTAGAGAAGGGGAAAAACTAAAAAAAACTATGGAAAAGGTGGGCAGTACAAAAGGGAGGAGCAAGTGATAGAACTGAGCACAAAGAAATAACTAATGACAATAGGTGCAGAACAGACAGAAATAAAGAGTTGGCCTGTTTAACAGGTGACAGGTTACTAATTTGAGTGGCTCAGATTCACTCCAATGGTGTATATATATTTGTCAATTATCACAATTGCAAAAAAAAATCAATTATGGTAGAATTTTCATTTAAGAATAGGTGTGGATTGTGTATAATGGCTTTGAATAGTGAAACATATTAGCTGTTTTATTGTACTTTTTTTTTTGGTGAGAACTATTTTATTGTATAAGTCTCTCTATTATTGCACTTTGTTAATGCTCTTTGTATGTTTTCGTTGTATTGGCAGAGTTGAATGTATACATTTATTGAAGTTTCTATGTACTTGGTTATTCTATTTGAATATTGTTGATCGAGTGTAACGGTCACATTAATAACCCACATTAAGTGGGCGATTGCGAAATGGTTAATTGTGTATTAATCGTTCCTATTAACTCTTCACTATCAGTTACAAGCTGCGTGCTAATATTTATAAGGGGTTTAGGGACCTCATTTGGTATGGGTAGCACCTAACCAAAAATAGCAACCCTCACTCTCTCTCCCCTCCTCTCACGCTAGCCTTACCACCAATCGGGCTCGGGTTTGGGGCGTGACATCTATGGTGACTTTAGTAGCCACCATCAATCCTAGTTCAGCAAATTGTGGGCAAACACTAAGCAACAAGATCTTGTGCATCCACGTTAAGGTATGTCCTTAATTTTCCTACAGTGGTATCAAAGCCATTGTTGCTTGGTTCTGACCCTGAATGAATTGATTATGATTATGGATACGATTAGTTTGTTCTATATTGTCAATAATGAGAAATCGACTCATTTAAAACATGCTTCTGTGTTGACTGAGTTCTAAAATGCATATTCTTTTATGTCACTAAGTGTGATTCTGCTAAATCAAGTTCACAGCCTTATTTTATGCAACTGATTGGAACTAGATTTCTTGATTAACTCATGAAACTATACCACTCAAAAAGCATGTTTATTTGCAATTATACAATTACTTAGAAGAGTTTTATGTTTGTGCTCTTTCAAGTTCTGAAATTTTTTAAATCATGAAAGATCAAGCATTTGTATGCCAAGAAAAATTATCAGAATCCTGGACCCTCAATGAATTATCATGCGACCCCTAAATCTCCATTATTGACGCCCCCAAAAAAAACCTAACCCTAAACTGCTCTCTGCCCTAACCCAAAACCACAAGTACATTCCTTAACTTGGCATGGAATCAACACACCGCTCACTACCCACACCGCTGTGGCTTCGATGGTGGCAGACATGGCGAGGCTTTGATTGCCTCCACCGTCTTCACACCAATATAAACATTTAAATTAAAAAAAGGGAAGGGAAGCCAAATCTAACCCATCAGCACCACCTCGAAGGGGTGGCGCATGTATGTCACCCGCTGCCGACGAAGGGATTAATCAGCTACCTTCTTCCTCCATTGCCCTCTAAATGCATTGATCTACGCCAAAGTAGCGAGAAAACCACAGTTTGATATCATAAAGGTCATGCGTGGGCATACACACCGCCAGTGGAGTGGTGTATGAGGGGCGTAAACGGCATCACTTGACTCATATTTGGCTTATCTACACCTTGGTGAAATCAGTTTCAACCAAGGAGTTCTGGATAGAGACTCAAGGGCATTCGATCAGTGGCGAAGGGTGGCGACATATCATCGCAAAGGTGTTTCAGCAGCGATGGCTACCGAGAAGAGAGCGCTACTGTCGACGCATGGTGGCAGCAGCGAGGTGGGAGGAGACAAGCAGATCCACTCTCAGGTGGAGTAAGGAGAGGCAGAGAGAGTGGGCGTGAGTGAGGGTTTTGGAGGTAGCGAAAGAAAGGTCTAGAGAGAGGACACAAGACACAAAAGGGCTTAGAAAGAAAGGGTTCGGGGCCTAGAGCTTAAGGCTCCATTTATTTTTGGACCAGCCTCTACCGTATTCCTTTTGGTCAAATTTTCTAGCTCAATTATTTATTCTCAGTTTTTTATTCGTTTTGAGTATGATTTAGTTCATACTCATGATTAATTATATAAATTTATTTCATGAATCTGATTTTATAAAGTTTTGTTATACAATTGAGAAGGTTGTTTAAGAATATGTTTCACACCTCTATTGATATATATAGGGCAACGTAATAAGTATTTATGGATTCATTTCATAAAATTTAAATGGGCAACATTATATGAATATGTTTCACATAATAATTTTTGAGTGTTATTTCGATACATCTAATATAACAAGTTATATTGCATAAATGCACTCTATGCTAATTATTTAATTAAATAACATGTTATGAATTTGTTTCATAAAGCTATAATAATTATGTAAATATGTTTTATATAATTATTTGCTACATACATATGAATAATTTTCATACGTTATGCTTATAAGTTATAAATATGTTTCAATTGTTGATATGAGTTTGTTTCATAATATTAGGCGAATGTGGATTATATAATTTGAATGTGTTTCATATGAGGTGTATGATATGTAATTAGTATTCGAGTTCATTTTGTGTTGTTACTTTTACTTGAATACATTTCATTTTAATTTGTAGTATTACATGGATGTGTTCTATATACGTGCAATTAAATTTTGAATATATTTCATGTTACAAATTATGTTGAACAAATATGTTTTATTCAATTACATGAATATGTTTCATGTCAATCACCAATTAGTAGTGTTATATAAGTATGTTTTGTATATAAACAAACTACATGAGTTGAAGTAAATTTGTTAATTGTGTGAGAAGCTTCACTTAGCCCAAATTAACCAATATGAATTTGTTTCATATTTCCTATTAATTATATAATTTAGCAGCATTTTATGAATTCGTTTCATAAAATCTAAATTCATAAAATTATGAATGTGTTTTATAATTTTCGAGTAGCTTTTGAATAAGTTTTATGTTATCGATAATTATATAAATGTGTTTTATATAATGTTCTTTGGGCTTTATTAAGCTTCTTTTATTAAATGTTCGAATATGTTTCGCAATATAAATTCATTTTATGTAATGAGATAACTTCATGTAAATTTGGTTTACATGATAAAGTTGAATATCTTTGTGATATTTCTGAAATGTTAATCGTAATGTTCTCCATAAATTTTGTTTTATGGAAAAATGTGATAATTAAATTATAAAAACTTCTAATTCATGTTTGCATGTGATGATTATGAGTTTAGTGAAATTTTCGATCATACGATATGAATGATGGAGTTTTTGATAATTTAGTTATTTGGAGGTATGCCTAATGTCCATCTTTTAAAATGTATACTTTTAGACATGGCAATTAAAAATGTGGTTGGTAATTTGTTTGCCAATTGAAAGCTTGATAGCGCTGAGTATGACATAAAGTGTTAGAAGATTTAGTTTCTTCTGAGCAAGCATGAAGTATTAGAACACTCGTCAGATTTTAGGTCTCCAAGAGTGGCAAAGATAATACTGCTACCAAGCAGTATCAAGAAAACTTAAAATCTTACCCAAAACGGTTTGAGAATGGATCGATCAACATGTTATACTTTGCCGTATTGCATCTATGATGATCTAGTAAGGGAATTGAAAGTTATCCCACTTTTGAGTATACGTGGGATTAGCTTAGCATCAGGTTCATCCAGCTTCATTTCCTCACAAAGTTTAAGACCTAAGGTTGGTATTCCCCCCCCCCCAAAAAAAAGGCTAAGGGAAATAAAGAGAGGCATATATCACGTGTGAGTGCTATGACTATGGAAATAAGGGACACTATACTCGGGATTGTCCTGAGTCAATTAAGGTACCTTCTTTCAAAGTTGCTCCTGGATAATATGTGTGCTACTAAGCATCAGTTGCCAATTATGATCCTTAGTGGATTGTAGACATGGAGCAACCAAGTGCATAGTTCAGGATTGAGTTGATTTTGTGAACCTTCATTGCCACCTAGTGAGTTCACAAATTTTCATTTTTGGTAATGACCATGAAGAAGGTGTCCTTAAAATAAGGACATATCTCCATGAAGAGAATGCGTTGCTCCTTCACAATGCTCTCTATGCACCTTGGGGTGCGACGTTCCCTTGTGTCTTTTGTTTATAAGATTAATTTTCTCTTGATTATCATCTAGATGTCTTAAATATTTGTATATAATGGCAATTTATTTAGCTATGTCACATTGAAAGGTGTTTTTCAATGTTTTGGACAAAACAAGACATCTTCATCTTTTCCTTATTTTTGACTTTGTTTTAGGCATGCTCATCTTGACCATGAGGGTCAAGATAGAGTTAACAAAGTAGCTAAAGATGGGCTTTTAAGACCAACTCACTAGGTTTAAGTTGCAAGATGTGAGTTATGTCTAGCTAATAATACAATATGAAATCTTTTTATAAGGTTTCCAGGCCATCGAATCTCTTGGTGTTCATTAACTCCAGACATCTGCAGACCCATGAATGTGAAAGCGTATCATAGAGTGATATATTCGTGATGAGGGAATATGTATCTGTCATCACACCACTGTTAGGTACTTAATGTGTTCATATACTTTACAGCGGTAGTAGGACTCAATTGGAACGAAATATTAGAACTCTTCGAACCAATTGAAATAATGAATATCTTCTTTGTGAAACAAATTCCTATAATGTCGATTTTCTTGAGGATAAATTCCCAAACTTTTGGTGAAATTTGAAAAGGACCTCAATTTGTATGAGTTACAACAAGACTTTCAACCATCTCTTGGTGAGCGGAAGGATTTGAATTCTCACTAAGTCACTGAGGAATGGCAAATGTTTGCCCGTTAAGGAGAATGAGATTCATCATCAATCTCTAAAATGTTGAGGAGAGTCAACCTGAGAAAGTGAGAGTAATTTTCTCTTCGTGCTCAAGGTTCTATACCTCTTAGAGAAAAGGGGAGGAATTCCCGGTCCCATACCTTTTAGAGAAAGGAGGAGTGATTCATGGTCGCATACCTCTTAGAGAAAGGGGGAGGGACTTATCACCTAGGTAGACAAAATGAAGGTCCCAGTATCCAAAGGAGTGTGCATGTAAGAATTTCTTAACGACATTTCCAAGTTGAAGAGGAAATGTTCATATGCACTTCCTTGGAAGTTAAGGATTTTACCTCTTATCAAGAGGTGATTGATTCATCAAATCACAAAGAGTGAATGAGTGCCATGAGGGATGAAATGGACTCAATGGTAAGAAAAGATTTTAGAACCCGTTGATCCTCCGCCCCGACGCAAGTCTATCGAAAGCACGAAATGGACGAAAAGACTGCTTTCCTCAATGGTAATATTGAAAAAGAAATTTGTATGGACTAACCCATTAATTTTGTATCAAAGGGTCAAGATGATAAGGTGTGTCGTCTTAAAAGGTCCATATATTGTCTTAAGCAATCTTCCAAATCTTGTTTTGGCTTATCTATGGTTTTAAAAGATCATCATGTGTATGTCAAAAACTCAACATGGGGGATTATGCTTCTTATCCTGTACGTTAATAACATACTATTGGCTGGGAACAGCTTGGAGTTGATCGAAGCTATTAGAAGTGGCCGTCCTATGTCTTCAAGATGAAAGACGCGAGTAAAGCTAGGTATGTCCTAGAAGTGGAAATAAGTTGTTGATTATATTTAGTTTTGATGATAACAAATCCAAGTGTAAAAATTTGTCCAAGTAATGTTGCTCCGAACACGATCTCCATACAGGCCTAACTGGTGTTTGTGATCTTTATTGTATTAACTGGTTTGCTACATGTGAGAACAAGTCTTCTAGACAGGTTTTACTTGGTGATTCCATATTAAGTCAAGAACACCATCTCGACAGTTGATTGTAAAGCGTGTTCCTGAACTCTAGCAATGCAAAGAACAACCCCAGCAAACAAGGTGGCCTTGGTGTTCACAGCAGCTCTACAAATCTCGGACAAGATGACTGGTTCAAAACAAGAAGTCTTGGATATATAGGTTTTATTTAATTAGACTCTTGTTAATATGCCAATATTGAAAACATCATTTTAAACACCTCTTGAATCGGTATTTGCGCTAAAGTACTTCAGAACACCAGTTGCGAACAACCCTGCAAACAGGGTGCCTAGGGTGTTTCTGAACTGCAGTGGCCATACCCGATTATTTTTGAAAATTCATTTTGGTTGGCCAAGATCTCCAGAATACTTTCTTTGAATTTCAAAATTGCTATTTTTCTGGAGAGGATAGTTCTTGAAAATATTATGGAGATTTGCGAAAATAGGTTTGGGAGATTTGCCAAATCAAAAGATTCCTATGACTATATTTTCGGATTTGGTAAAAGCTGAAAATCTCTTTAAACCTCTTCACGGCTATGGGAAGATAAGGGTTATCTTTTAAGATAACAAAATCCCTTATATTTTGGGATAAATTCATCATTAGCCGTTGGAGAATATATTTTGTTTGCAAATCATTTTCCATACTTAGCTGATTCTCTGGTTTTTGACCGTTGGACCTTGTGTTTAAAAACCGCAGCTTTTCTCTCCCATAGAGAAGCGGAGAAGCAGATAGAAAAAACTCAGATTGAAAAAGAGAAGCAACACAGCTTTCTGAAAAATTTGGAAAAAATCAGGAAACTCGGTTGTCACATTAAAATTCTTGAGCTTCATTCTGAAAAGCAAAACCGTGACAAGCTGTGTTTGATTTGAGTTTTCAAACCATTGGCATAATAGGATCTTCATTGTACCTTACATCTGCTTAGTGAGAAGCACCCCCTGTAAGGTGTCTGTAACCCTGATCTTGCATCAGAAAAGTGAGTGAGTATGTCCTAGTCGTGTGGACTTGGACGTGTCTAATCTTGCGAAGGTTGGACGTGGTGTAACCTGTCTTTGGGAAGAAGGTTACGTGGTTGCAAGTTGTAACAAGGTGTGTTACATTTGTAACGTGTGAAGCCCGTTAGTGAAAGTGGTTAAATCCTACACGAGGTAGGTCGTGGTTTTTCACACCTCAGTTGGGCTAGAGGTGTTTTCCACGTAAAAATTGTGTGTGCTTTATTTTCCGCATTTATCTTGGTGATTTTCGCATCTGCAATATTTGAGAACACCCCGTGCAAACAAGCTATCAGGGTGTTTGTCATTTGAGAACAACCTCTGTGAGGGTGTTTGTTATTTACAACGCGAAAATCAGACACCACAATTCACCCCCCCTCTTGTGGTTGTATACTCACGAACTCAACAAGTGGTATCAGAGCAGGTTCTCTTACAAAAGGTTAACACCTTGAGAGATTCTGAAGATGAGTACCCCACAAGGAATTCTTGAAGGGCAATCCATTACTCGTCCACCCTATTTCAACGGCCAACATTATAGTTGGTGGAAGAATAGGATGGAGAACTATATTCAAGCAGAAGATTATGAATTATGGATGCTCATCAAGAACGGGCCCCTTGTTCCCACCAAGGTGCTTGAAGATGGTAAGAAGGTTCCCAAGGAATCCATAGAGTTTGATGCCGAGGACTACAAGAAAATGGAGAAAAATGCCAAGGCCAAAAAGCTTCTATATTTTGGCCTAGGACCCGATGAATACACTCGCATCTCTGAGTGTGAATCAGCCCAAGCTATCTGGAATGCTCTGCAAGTTGCTCATTAAAGTACGAGTCAAGTTAAACAATCTAGAATTGAGCTACTTATGTGACAATATGAGTTGTTTGATATGGGTGATCATGAAACTGTGACGGATATGTATACACGGTTCACCAACATCACGAACGAGTTAAAATCCCTGGGAAGATCTTTCACCACTGAAGAGTTGGTGAGGAAAATCCTCAGAATTTTACCTCGCACGTGGGAGGCCAAAGTAACAGCCATCCAAGAGGCTAAAGACATGAACTAGATCACCCTCGACGAGTTGATTGGTAATCTCCAGACCTATGAACTCCGAAAGAACTCACAGCAAAGAGAGGAGCAAAAGAAGGATCGTGGGCTTGCCTTGAAAGCACATGAGGACACTGACTCTGACCTTGAAGATGAAGAAATGACCCTAATGTCCAGAAAATTCAAGAAATTCTTCAAAAAGGTCAAGGAAAACAACAAAAGAAAAGACTTCAGCAAGTCCAGAAACACCTCCAAAGAACAGCTCACAGGGTGTTTCAAGTGCGGCAAACCAGATCACTTAGTCAAAAATTGCCCTCTGCTTCGAGAAGATCAGACGCCCGAACACCCTCGAAAACAGGTTCGAAAACACCCTGTAAACAATCTGGGCAAGCGATTCTCGAAAGCTATGCTGGCTGCTTGGGGAGATTCCTCTGAGGATGAAGGAGAATCTGAAGCTGAAGAAGGGGTCGTAGCACTTATGGCACAAAGTGATTCAGATTCAGATGATGAATCATTAATCAGCCTCTCGGATCTCAAGAGCAAGGTACATGGTCTTAACAAAGCTACTTTAGAAGAACTTCTATATAATTTGGTAGACACTTGTGCTGATCTAAAAAGAGAAGTTCGTGACCTAGAACTTGAAAATGAAATTCTTAAAAATGAAAACCTCGGTTTACATGAGAATATTAACTTGCAAAGAAAACCTCTTTATAAAAGAAGGAGATTATTCTCGAATGGAGGAAAAACTCTTTGAGGTAGAAGGAATGGTTGAGTCCTTGCTCAGGGAGAACAAAGGTTTGCATGCTGATATAGAAAAACTGGAAAACGAGCTTACCACAAACAAACGCTGGAACAAATCTTCACAAGCCCTTGATTGGTTAAACACTTATCAAAGTAGAAACAAAAAGGGACTTGGTTACAAGCATAAACAGACCGTTTACCCAATACATAGAAAGTATGTGGGATTACCTGAAAACATCGTTTGCGTTCATTGTGGTAAAACGGGTCATTATAGATACACTTGCCCTTTAAGAAAACATGCCAATGAAAAGAATGAAAGGTATGTGAAACAAATCTGGATTAGAAAAGATGAGCTTTACATGTCTAAAAGAATGGGACCCAAGTGGATCTGGGTTCCCAAAACTAACCCGTGATTTGTTTTGCAGGCTGAAGTGAGAGAGAACAACCTTACGAACAACCCCACTAACACCCTTGGAAACAGGCAGTTGTGGTTTGTTGATAGTGGGTGTTCACGGCACATGACTGGTGAAAGATCAAACTTTCTCTCACTTACAGCTCTGAATGGTGGGAGTGTAGCATTTGGAAACGGCAAGTCTGGGACAATTGTCGGTATAGGTAATATTGGTAAAACTCTCTCCCACTCAATTGATAATGTGCACTTAGTTGATGGTTTAAAGCACAATTTGCTAAGTGTGTCCCAACTGCGTGACAAGAACAACCTAGTACTGTTTTCAAAAACACGTTGCTTGGTTGTGAATGACGACACAGGAGATGTTGTGTTGAGGGGGAAGCGATGTCAAAATGTTTATAAAGTTTGTATTTCCACTCTTCCCCAAAATAATCTGACTTGTTTAAATGCATTAAATGATGATATAATGCTATGGCACAAGAGACTAGGTCATGCAAGCTTATCCTTGTTAAACAAACTTGTTTCAAAAGACCTAGTTATTGGACTACCTTCCATCAAATTTAATGATGACAAGGTATGTGAAGCTTGTGCAAAAGGCAAACAAGTCAGATCTTCTTTTAAATCGAAAAAATGTGTAAGCACTACTCGACCTCTAGAATTATTACACATTGATTTGTGTGGTCCCATGAGGGTAACCAGTAGAGGTGGGAAAAAGTATGTGCTTGTTGTAGTGGATGATTACTCTCGATTTACTTGGACCTTGTTTTTGGCATCCAAAGATGAAACCTTTGAGAATTTTATTGCCTTTCTCAAAAAGGTTGAAAAGAGAGTAGGACACTCTTTAATTAGCTTGAGATCTGATCATGGAACTGAGTTTGAAAATGCAAGTTTTATTAACTATTGTAATGAACATGGTGTTGATCATAACTTCTCAGCCCCAAGAACACCCCAACAAAATGGGGTGGTTGAGCGCAAAAATCGAACCCTGGAAGACATGACCAGAACAATGCTTATAGCTAGTGGTCTTCCTAGGTATTTCTGGGTAGAAGCATTGAACACCTCATGTTACATTATAAATAGATGCATGATTAGACCCATTTTGAGCAAAACTCCTTATGAACTTTTCAAGGGCAGAAAACCCAATATTACACACCTAAGGACATTTGGTTGTAGGTGTTTTGTGCATAATAATGGGAAGGATGCCTTAGGAAAATTTGACCCTAGGAGTGATGAGGCAATATTCCTTGGCTATTCTTCTCACAGCAAGGCATACAAAGTCTTTAACAAAAGAACCTTGTGTGTTGAGGAAAGTGTGCATGTGCTTTTTAATGAATCTAACGTGTTGAGTGAGAATGATGCACAGGAAGATGAACTTGAATTAGGTCTTGTTCGAAAAGAAGTGTTGCTCCAAGATAAACGAGGTAAGAACACCATGGAGAAAACAACTCCTGAAGGTGTTCCTCAGAACAGCAGGCAAGGTGAACACCAAACAGGGGAAAACACCACTGAACCCTGTTCGGAACCGTGTTCTTCAGGAATAGACTTACAAACACGTGCAGAAACAGGCTCGGGAGATGATCGTAAGCATTATGTTATGACTAGAGTAGAGCATGGGTCTGTGGATCCTCTTACTCCACGACCATGGAAGCACCATAGTTCGCACCCTCTTGATCAAATCTTGTCAGATATTAATATTGGAGTGCAAACTAGATCTAAACTAAAGAATTTTTGTGCTTTCTATGCTTTTCTTTCTAACATTGAGCCAAAAAGTGTGAATGAAGCTCTTGCAGATTCAGATTGGATCACGGCTATGCAAGAAGAGCTTCATCAATTTGAGAGAAACAAAGTATGGCACCTTGTACCTAAACCTGCAGAGAGAACAATCATTGGAACCAAGTGGGTGTTCCGAAACAAACTGGATGAGCCAGGAACAGTCACTAGGAACAAGGCACGGCTGGTTGTACAAGGATACAATCAAGAAGAAGGGATCGACTATGAAGAAACCTTTGCACCAGTTGCTAGAATTGAGGCTATTCGAATCTTAATAGCCTTTGCAGCTCATATGGAAATCAAGCTATATCAAATGGATGTTAAAAGTGCATTCCTAAACGGATACCTTAAAGAAGAGGTGTATGTCAAACAACCCCCTGGTTTTGAAAATGGTGATTTTCCAAATCATGTTTTTAAACTTGACAAGGCACTTTATGGTTTAAAACAAGCTCCAAGAGCTTGGTATGAACGGTTGTCAAGTTTTTTACTTGAAAATGATTTTAGAAGAGGCAAGGTAGACAATACCTTGTTTCTAAAATCTAAGGGGGAACATTTTTTGATTGTCCAAATATATGTTGATGACATTATATTTGGTGCAACTCATCATGATTTATGCAATGAATTTTCAAATATGATGAGGAGTGAGTTTGAGATGAGCATGATGGGTGAGCTTAATTTTTTCTTAGGCTTACAAATCAAGCAAACTCCAAACGGCACCATGATCCATCAGCAAAAGTATATCAAGGAGTTACTTAAGCGTTTTGGGATGGAGTCAGCCAAACCCATAGACATTCCTATTTCTCCTTCAACCAAGTTGGTTATGGATGATGGGAGTCCCTCAGTTGAGGAGAAACTCTATAGGGTTATGATTGGGTCACTCTTATACCTAACCGCTAGTAGACCTGATATTGTTTTCAGTGTTGGTTTATGTGCCCGTTTTCAGTCTAACCCTAAGGAAACTCATCTTAAGGCTGTTAAATGGATACTAAGGTATTTGAAACATACACCCAATTTAGCTTTATGGTATCCTAAAGGTTGCAATTTTGATCTTGTTGGATATGCTGACGCTGACTATGCTGGATTCATAGTTGATAGAAAGAGTACCTCAGGTATGGCTCACTTTCTTGGACCTTGTTTGGTATCTTGGGCTACCAAGAAGCAACATTATGTTGCCATGTCCATAGCAGAAGCTGAATATGTTGCAGAAGCTTCATGTTGTGCTCAACTGTTGTGGATAAGGCAACAGCTTAAGGACTTTTGTGTTGACACTGGATGCATTCCTATTTTTTGTGATAACACAAGTGCAATTAACATTGCCAAAAATCCATGTCAACATAAAGAACAAAGCATATTGACATTCGACATCATTTCTTGAGAGATAATGTTGAAAAGGGTTTAATCTCTATGAATTTTTGCTCAACGGAAAATCAAATTGCTGATATATTCACTAAGGCACTCGCTAGAGATCATTTTGAAAGAAATAGACTGGAACTAGGGTTGTGAGAACACCCTGAGATACCTGTTTCCAGAACATGAACTGGGTTTGGTAAGATCAACCTTTACACCCTGTTCTCTCCCCCTGTTTGCAAATTTTATTAAATAACGGATGTGATTGCATACACCCGAATTGCGTGCATTTTTTTTGTCTCTTATCTACTTAGTACAGCATAAGGGGATGTACTGGAGCCGTCTTAATGCCATTCAGTCGAATCAAATCAGACGGCAAAGAACAGGCATAATACAGAGAACAGGTACGCCCCTTGGTTGCTCGGTGTGTTTTCTTTCCTTCCCAAGGCACAAGATGTTAATGCTCCTACCCATTGCAAATCAAGAAATCTTCTCAAAGATTCGGCTGCTCTCTCTCTCTCTCTCTCTCTTTATATGCCTTGCTCTCAGTACTATCGTTCATCTCGCCCTCAAGCAAAAACCGAACATCCTGCAAACACCTTAAACCCTAATCTCTCTCTTCTAGCAACAATGGCTTCCAACAACTCTTCGCAATCAAAAGCCCTCGTTCTTGCAGCCTCAATCCTTGCTCCCCCTCGCCCAATTCTTTACAAGCCTTTCAAGTTCCTGAATCGCTTGTCCCTAAAATCAGTGGGAATGGGGATGGATGATATTCCCTTTGAATGGGGAAGGGAATTGGTGTTCCTCGTAGGGGCAATTGCTTGTCCCATTTTAGTTGAGTCAGAGGGAACAAAGTCGGGGTCTCAAGAACAATTCTTGGAAACCCCTGAAGGGTTTAGTTTTGAGCCCTGTTCTTCTGGGTTGTTCTCTGACACCGCGACAGAAACAGGGGCTGCCTCTGTCGAAGGTGTGTTTGTGGAGAATCTGCATGTCGACTTCTAAGGGAAGTCGAATGAGTCGTCAGAGGAGAGTCTAGAGAACAATTCTCTCCCTGAGGCTGAAATCTCCACTCCAGACTTTCAAACTGGAGAGAAAAGGAAGAGGGTGAAAATCGTGGCTAGGCGTAGCAGAACGCCAAGAACAAGGTCACAACCAAGGTCTCAACCCTCTCAAACTCCCTCTTCTCCTTAATCCTCTAAGCCCTCTCGAAAATATGCAAGGCTAGCTTTTCAATCCTCTCATCGTCCCTCCAAACCCTCTGCTCCTATCATCGAGGAGATTTCTTCTTCTTCTGAAGGGTTCTCGAGTTCTGACTCTGAGAACACCACCTTCAAACAGGGGACATCGGTGTTTTCCGAGTCCTCTGAAGAACAAACTCCTCTAAAACCAACCAATAAACCTGCTGTGAAGCTCTCTCCTGCCAAAACACCCCTTAAGCAAAAGCCCAGAACAGTCCCCCTACCAGAAACTACCACCTCTGTTCCTGTCCTTAAACGCCCAAAGCAGTTCACTCCCTCTCCTATGTCTGACAAACATGCGCAGTTGCTGAAGCGCAATGTCATCAGGGGAAAGGTAGTGAATGTAAGCTTTTTCGAGGAACAGGGTCTGGGGGTGTTCTTGAACAAGCTTCGAGCCCAAGGCTGACTTGAGTTGTTTGCAAACACCCAGCAAGGGTGTTCTGTGCCTGAGTTGGCTGAGTTCTATGCCAACTGCTCTGTAACAAATGGGGTGGTGACAAGTGCTGTCAATGAGTGCCATTTCTCCTTTGATGCAGCCACCCTTGGTGACATTCTGGGCATCCATTCTCGTGGATTTGCTGTGTATGTGAGGGAAGACAAAACTGCCCTGGAAACAGTCAGGCTCTTAGAGGTGTCCAAACGCCTTAGTCAAAAACAGGGCCTGAGAACACCCCTCTCGGTTAAGAAGGGTGAAATGACCTCTCTGCACCAACTACTGTTTATGTTCACCATCAAGAACATAATACCGCGAGGTCAAGGGTGAAACTCAGTAGATGCCTTCGATCAATGTCTGGTGGACCTACTGGATCGGGAGGAACCAGTAAACCTCCCTGCAATCATGATTCGCCACATAGAGCGAATTACGAACACCACCCGGGCACATGATCTTGGCTATGGGTTTATGTTGACAAGGGTGCTTGAGCACTTTGGGATAGTGCTCAGACGAAGAGTGGCGGCCCAAATCATTGATGAGATTGGGATTGACACTCTGTTAAGGTGTGGCTATGAGGTTGGCGAAGGGTCAGTCTCCAAACAGGGTCGTCGACCATCTCGACCACCTGTTTCTGGGCAACCTTCCGTCAAGGTTGAGGCTGTTCTTGAGGACAATGCTCGCCTTAAGGATGAGCTCTCAGCTGTCAAGGCTGCTCTTGCTGAGGAACGAGCTCTCTCAGCCAAACGCCATGAAGATTTGCTTGCACTTCTCTCCACTCTTGCCCCTAGCTTCCCTCCTCTGCAAACGAAACCACCCCCTGCTCCCTGATTCTCTAGGCTGTTCTCTTGTTTCCTCTCATCTCAGTTTTTTTGGCATTGTACTGTTTTTAATGCAATATCCCTTTATTAATGCTACTTGCACCTTATGCTCTATATTGCTTTTCTTGCATTACTCCTGTTGCTTATGCTTTTTAAGGATGCCAAAAGGGGGAATAAGACCATATGGACAGATACGACCTAGCACCTAGAGGATCCCAGATATGACCTAGCACCTAGAGGATCCCTATCAGCAGATCCCTATCAGCATTAAACGTTGTTAAGCGCGTTTAAATTTTGTCAATATGGTCACTTGGTTTGTCATCATCAAAAAGGGGGAATTTGTTGTGTTATTATATTTAGTTTGGATGATAACAAATCCAAGTGTAAAAATCTGTCCAAGTAATGTTGCTCCGAACACGATCTCCAAACATGCCTAACTGGTGTTTGTGATCTTTATTGTATTAACTGGTTTGCTACATGTGAGAACAAGTCTTCTAGACAGGTTTTACTTAGTGATTCCATATTAAGTCAAGAACACCATCTCGACAGTTGATTGTAAAGCGTGTTCCTGAACTCTAGCAATGCAAAGAACAACCCCAGCAAACAAGGTGGCTTTGGTGTTCACAGCAGCTCTACAAATCTCGGACAAGATGACTGGTTCAAAACAAGAAGTCTTGGGTATATAGGTTTATTTAATTAGACTCTTGTTAATATGCCAATATTGAAAACATCATTTTAAACACCTCTTGAATCGGTATTTGCGCTAAAGGACTTCAGAACACCAGTTGCGAACAACCCTGCAAACAGGGTGCCTAGGGTGTTTCTGAACTGCAGTGGCCATACCCGATTATTTTTGAAAATTCATTTTGGTTGGCCAAGATCTCCAGCATACTTTCTTTGAATTTCAAAATTGCTATTTTTCTAGAGAGGATAGTTCTTGAAAATATTATGGAGATTTGCGAAAATAGGTTTGGGAGATTTGCCAAATCAAAAGATTCCTATGACTATATTTTCGGATTTGGTAAAAACTGAAAATCTCTTTAAACCTCTTCACGGCTATGGGAAGATAAGGGCTATCTTTTAAGATAACAAAATCCCTTATATTTTGGGATAAATTCATCATTAGCCGTTGGAGAATATATTTTGTTTGCAAATCATTTTCCATACTTAGCTGATTCTTTGGTTTTTGACCGTTGGACCTTGTGTTTAAAAAACCGCAGCTTTTCTCTCCCGTAGAGAAGCCAAGAAGCAGATAGAAAAAACTCAGACTGAAAAAGAGAAGCAACACAGCTTTCTGAAAAATATGAAAAAAATCAGGAAACTCGGTTTTCACATTAAAATTCTTGAGCTTCATTCTGAAAAGCAAAACCGTGACAAGCTGTGTTTGATTTGAGTTTTCAAACCATTGGCATAATAGGATCTTCACTGTACCTTACATCTGCTTAGTGAGAAGCACCCCCTGTAAGGTGTTTGTAACCCTGATCTTGGATCAGAAAAGTGAGTGGGTGTGTCCTAGTCGTGTGGACTTGGACGTGTCTAATCTTGCGAAGGTTGGACGTGGTGTAACCTGTCTTTGGGAAGAAGGTTACGTGGTTGCAAGTTGTAACAAGGTGTGTTACATTTGTAACGTGGAAGCCCGTTAGTGAAAGTGGTTAAATCCTACACGAGGTAGGTCGTGGTTTTTCACACCTCAGTTGGGCTAGAGGTGTTTTCTACGTAAAAATTGTGTGTGCTTTATTTTCCGCATTTATCTTGGTGATTTTCGCATCTGCAATAATTGAGAACACCCCGTGCAAACAAGCGATCAGGGTGTTTGTCATTTGAGAACAACCTCTACTAGGGTGTTTGTTATTTACAACGCGAAAATCAGACACCACAATTCACCCCCCTCTTGTGGTTGTATACTCACGAACTCAACATAAGTCAATCGTCCCAAGATGCATGCATTAAAAGGTCTTGGAATGTTTTTGGATTTATAATTCCGAATCCCTAGGTACTCCAGTTGAGATGGGTCTAGCCTTGAGTCTTGATCAATGGCCTGAAACAGATGATAAAGTAGAGATAGTCAACTATGCTAGTGTCATAGAAAGCTAAATGTATGCCATGTTATGTACACAGCTTGACATTTGCTTAGCGGTTGGTCTGATAAGTCATTGTCAAAGTAGCCCATGACTTGCTATTTGGCAAGCTGTCAATAGAGTCGAGCACTACCTTCATGGTGCTGCTAACTTAGTCTTATACTATCGATGGGAGACCTTAAGTCGAGAAGATACTTAAAGGTCGACTGGGATGGTGACCCGGATAAGTCTAGGTCGACCTCAGGACATGCCTTCTCTTTTAGTGAAAGAGCTATGTCATGGTGCAGTAAGGAGTAAAACTGCATAACAATCTCAGCTGTGGAGGCAAATTGCGTGTCTTGTTACAATAGAGACAAAAATCATTATCAAGAGGTATATATACACTAATAAGCTGATTATGTTCCCTTGACTAAACCTTTTCCTAATGATGCGTTCAAAGCTCATTTGTTGAGTCTAGGAATTCATAAGGTTTAGTGCTTAGATGTGTCTTGTGATGGACGTGTTTCCTTGCAAATGAGCAAAATACTCATGATTTGTTGTTGCATGTTGGGCATATTGATGCCACAGGTTTCTGATTGGCCTAGTCACACACGCAGTCGACCTGACGCTTGAATAGCGGGCAGGATGAGACTGAATCATATTGGCACCATGTATGCAATACTGATTACTCACATTAGAAGTGTATGAGTAAAATGAAATAGTCTCCTTAGTGAGTCTAAGATGAGACTTGAGGGAGTCGAGTATAAAATAAGGTTTCATATTGGAGCCTTAAAAGCCAAATCTTGAGTGTCAAGATTAGCATTCAGTATGTTGATCTAGTGACTCAGGTTAGATTTTTGGATAAAAATCTAGACTGATGATTCGCATGGCATAAGGAGTGACGTATCCAGTTGAGTGGGAGCTATGCCATGACACACATTTCATACTATGTGTGCTCATAAGACGACCCTACATGGAGTGACAATTGACTTCCCTATCTCTTGTCACTGTGTGACCCTATAGACGATGACCTTTTGACTTAAAGTTATGATATGAAGTTGAAGTTCGATGATACTACCTTAATGTGTTTCTTAAGGGTCATGATGTATACGGCTAAGCGAGAACACATTAGAAAAGCAGTTAAGCAGAGATGGAATTTCATGAGTATTTAAGGAAAGTCTATCCATCATCACCATATTAGCCTGGGCGATTATATTGAGTATATAATCATATCATATATCATATGGCATAAAGGGACTGTGGATGCCACTAGTGATATTAAGGATGATTTGGGGTATCATAATTCATGGAAGTGTTATGTTAGTTAGATGGTGACTTAATATAAAACTATTAGTTACTTTCTGATCGCATGCCCCATTCCCAGTATGAGGTGTGAAGAGATTAGTTAGGAGAGAAAAGTGCAACTTGTGGTTTATGTGACCGAGCGAGAGCTATTGACCGAGTGTAACAGTCACATTAATAACCCACATTAAGTGGGCGATTGCGGAATGGTTAATTGTGTATTAATCATTCCCATTAACTCTTCACCATCAGTTACAAGCTGCGTGCGAATATTCATAAGGGGTTTAGGGACCTCATTCAGTATGGGTAGCACCTAACCGAAAACAGCAACCCTCACTCTCTCTGCCCTCCTCTCGCGCTAGCCTTACCATCAATCGGGCTCGAGTTTGGGGCGTGACATCTACGGTGACTCTAGTAGCCACCGTCAATCTTAGTTCAGCAAATTGTGGGCAAACACCGAGCAACAAGATCTTGTGCTTCCGCATTAAGGTATGTCCTTAATTTTCCTACAAATATCATATCTAATTTGGGTCCTATGAACTTCCACTGTAGCTAATATGAGAATGAGACAATAGGTTTAGGTCCCAAGTTTATTTTTGCCTTTCCTTTATTTACAAAGGAATAGTTTGTTGTACCAGGTTGGTGTGAGCTAACTGCATAAATTTTATCGGGGTTCCTGTTCATGCAGGACAAGTTCTAATTCATCTGGAACACATAGGTTTGATATGTAATTGGCAAAAATTTCTAAATCATGTTGTTGTTGTTGTTGTTGTTGTTGTTATTATTATTATTATTATTATTATTATTATT
>JAKOGI010004032.1:0-35455 GCA_029747015.1 Carnegiea gigantea
TAATCACTATTGGCGAGCTCTCGAGTTAAACTATCAACTAGAGAATTCTTCGATCCCTATATATGTTCAATAAAGAAAGAAAACTAGTTAAGTCATAATTTCCAATGCAGGAGTCTCCCTTACGCTTGCCTATTTGATAAAGTATTTCTTTACAATTAGTTTGAATGAGGAGAGATTTTAGGGCTAAAAAGATTAAGAACTTTTCAATTCCTCTTATAACTGTAAGGATTTCTTTTTCCATCGTGGGATAGTTGCATTCTACTTTATTAGAACATTCACTGCAATATTTGCAGAGTTTTTTCTCCTTATATGATTTTGAGCACTGCACTCCAATGTTTATGCTGACATCTATTTCAAGAATCAAATCATCTCCTTCATTAGGCAAATTAAGAGAAGGAACATTTTTACCTATATTTGTGAAGTTCTGAACAATCTTTGAATTACTAGGGGTCCATGTCCAACTTACTTCTTTCTTGATTTTCTGCTACAATGGTTTTCTCAATTTAGCTAGATTATTAATGAAATCTGAGGAATAGGTAAGGCATCCCAGAAACCTGTGACGCCTTGAAAATTCTATTTCATTTTATTGCTAATATTTATCCTAACTAATGATGGGGACCACTCCACTAAATCCAACGAAGTCATATTGCCCAAGCATTAGTCCACAAGGTCACCGGACAAGTTCCTAATCTCAGCGAGCTAACAAGCATACCTAGCCAGTCCATGATTTGCTATTTGATTCAGTAAATTGGGTCCTCCCCTATCTTTTGGGAGTAACTTAGCTCATTTGCTAGCTTGCCAATCAGCTAATAAATGATAAAAGCTGCTCTAATATCTTTTAAGAAGTCCAGGTAAAGCAGTTCAGTTCAGCCACGCCAGTTTCTGCCTAGCCTGGCAGTAATTTTGGAAGTCAACTTTGACTCACCTTGGCAGCCAACCTTTGAATCGTTTAAGGGCATGATTAGGTGTCAAAATTATTATTAAATAAGGCCCCAAAGTTATAAAAAGAGATCATAAAGCACAAGCTTTTAATCAGCATAAAATCAAAGCAAGTTCCCTTTGATCCATTAGACATCTAGCTGTTGTACTTGCTAACAGCCCAGGGTAATCAACTGATCAGCAGTTACAAATTACACCTCAAAGACCATCATTACAAATACTTTGATGCTACATTAGCTTAACACCTTAGTAATGAAGATTAGCAACTTAACTAGGTGTCTAAGATCTAAAGACAGCTGCTGTTTTAGGGCTGTTTCATGTGAATCTGTTTTATTGTTTTAATACCTTTTTGTATTTTAGTCTAACTGTTGAGAGAGGGAGTGAGAGTGATTATAAAAGGCCAAAAGTTGTATTGTAATACCCAGTTGTTGAATATATGAAGTTGAACATAGGTCCTTTTCTCTTAAATTTTCCCTAGCTATCCTGTATTTGGCCAATTTAGGTGGTGTTCTAGTGAGTCTTGGTGACATTCTGGTGGTGTGTCTGTATCCAAAATATCCCCAAGGGCCCTGGATTTGTCTTGGTGGTGTGACTATGTCCAAAAACAAGTTTAGTTTATCCTTGAATTAGTGAGTTGCAACTTCATTTCTCCTTTCAGTTCTGTTAGACTTGTTTGGCAGTTTGATTGTTGCTTCTGTTTCATTCCTTCTTACCTTATTCTACATCATATTTGGTACTAGAGCTTAGGCTACTCTTCTAGGCCTAAACCTTCATCCAAAACACAACCTTTAAGCCCAAACACACTGTCCACAAAGAACCTGTTTCCTAGAATAGGCAAGATGAGTGGCAGTGTGACCTTAGAAGAGAAGTTTGAGACTTTGATGAAAAACTATAAGTATCTTTAGAAGCAGAATTAACACCTCAAGAAACAACTTGGAGAGTCTCTCAAGAGCAAGAGAAGGGCCTTTGATTATAAAGACATTCCAGAGGATAAGAAGGTTAAAGCTAGCGGCTTTAAGGCTGAGAAAATATGCCTCTCTCCGGTGGACCAACCTCTGTGCTAAGAAAGCTAAGAAGAGGAAGAGCAGGATCATAACTTGGGCGAAGATGAAGACTAAGATCAAAAATAGGCTCTTACCCCATTCATACCTTTAGGATAACTATTCTGAATTGCATAGTTTTACTCAAGGTAGCATGTCTGTTAAGGAATACACATGAGAGTTTGAAAAACTCTTGATCAAATGTGACCTACAAGAACTTGAGGACTAGACCATAGTGAGATGCCTTAGTGGACTTGATCCAAGGTATTCCCATGTTGTTGACTTACAGCAGTATACTACATTTGAGGATGTTTGTGTGTTGGCTCATAGAGTTGAGCAATAAAAGAAATCTAAGGCTGTCAAGAGAGAACCCCCTAAACCCTTTCCCAGGAACCAGCCTTTCAACACGGGGAGCACCCAACTAACCCCTAAAACCACTGGAAACTCTTCCTAGCTTGCTCCAAAAACCCCAACCCCACAAAACAAACCCCTACCTAACCCTGCCACGCCTAGAGGTTACTTTAAATGCTATGCTTTGGGATATGTTACCTCTGAATGTCCCAATGGGAGGATAATTACCCTGGCAGAATACTAGGCTACCCAGGAGGAGGAAGTGAAGGATGAAAGGGAGATCTGTTTGATGGAAGCACAGTAGGGGGATGAGGTGCTTGCTGAACCAGATAAGGGAGAAATATTATTCGTTAGGAGAGCCCCCAATATTTAAAGAAGTACCAAGAATGAGCAGAGGGAGAGCATGTTTCACAACTGATGCACCATCCAAGGCCAAGTTTGTTCTTCGATTATTGATTGCTCTAATATAGCCTCTACTACCCTTATTGAGAAGTTTAGAATACAAACCTCAGGTCATCTACATCCATATTGCATCCAGTGGCTCAACCAAGGTAAGCGATTACTAGTTAATTCCAGAAGTTTAGTTGCTTTCTCAATTAGAAAGAACTATTTTGATGAGGTCTGGTGTGATATCATCCCTATGGATGTGTGCCACATACTGTTAGGGAGACCATAGTTGTATGACTGGAAAGTGATCTATGATGGGTACCAGAATACCTACTCCTTTGTCCAAGATGGCAAGAAAATAACCTTAACCCTCTTAGCCCCACATCAAATTCCCAAACATAAGCCCCCCAAAACCACTGAAACTACAGAAAAGTTCCTAACCTTAATGGAGTTTGATCTCAAGGCTTCTCAGCATGAGTTTAGACCCTTTAAGGGATGGATTCTTCATGCCAATAGTGAACTAAATGAAACCCCAACCATATCATCCCAAGCCAAACAGATCCTTGACCAATTTGCTCATATTTTCCTTGAAGAGATTCCACCAGGTTTACCTCCCAAAAGATTAATACAACATCAATTGGTTTGGTCCCTGGAGCAAAACAAACCAGCCTGCAGAAAGAACCCTGAGGATACTCAGGAGGTCTAAAGGTAGGTGAAGGATTTAATGGCTAAGGGAATAGGGAGGGAGATTTTGAGTCCATGTATTGTACCAGCCTTATTGGTCCCAAAGAAGGATGGGAGTATGAGGATGTACGTGGACAGTAGGGCTATTAAGTACAGATACCCCATTCTCATATTAGAAGACATATTGGATGAGCTCTGTGGTTCAAAGGTGTTTTCTAAGGTGGTTCTAAGAAGTGTTTATTACCAGATTAAGATTGGAGAAGGGGATGAGTGGAAAACTGCTTTCAAGGTAAAGGGATGCCTTTATAAGTGGTTAGTCATGCCTTTTGGCTTGTTGTAACACCCGCAGCCCCTAGGACCAGGAGCGTTACATTTTCTTACTCTCTACTTAACTTCTGGGGTGAAACGGACAGAGTTTCCCCTAAAAACTGACCGTTTCCAGGCTAAAAGCCTTACAATAAATACCTGCAATCAACGGAAGCATCAAACATTCTAAAATAAGCTCAACGACTACACACCGGAGTTCATAACTCAACAAGCAACTCGCTCGGAGTACACCAAACAATATAGTTCATTAATACAGAAGAAGTGAAAGATACAACTCAATGGTTCACACGACCGGAGTACTGGGATTTACAACCCAAAACATAACTGATTTCAGCTAAAAGGACAACGGACAAATTAAATGGTTGGCTGACATGGCCATACAGAGCAATTCCTAAGTCGAATGCACTACATAAACTAGAATACTTGTTTACAAACGTTTATAATTCCAGAAATACATTACATGGCTTTGTTAAACATGGAAGACCCCCTTTAAAGTGGGCCCACATGACACCTTGCAAGCACAGATAAACTCCATCTTGGCATAAGTGACTTGGCTTCTACTTGTCATAATGCAAACCTAGGAAAAAAGGGGAAAGAATAATGGGATAAGCAACCACACACTTAGTGAGTATTCCCCGAATCCTTAAAACCAAAACTGTCGCAGGTAGTAATATCTTTAATAGTCACATACCACGTATTCATACTTTACTATCATATTAAGCAATCATAACTCCTTAAGGAAGGATCACTATCCATAAACTTCATTTTAGCCGCTCAAACTCACTTTTAGGTTCCCAAATAACCAAACTTCTTAAAAACCAAGCGTGCAAATCACATAAGCAAGCAACGACAGCTAAGCACAGAACTTTCTTTCATAGGTTATATGATATACACGTGAGTTATGCCTTGCCTAACCAATGCACTTACGCAAGATGCTTAAACACAGGGACTAGAGATTATGTAAGGAGCTTTCTTTCATAGAACATGCGCATTCAAACTCATATGCTTGATGCATTATAAGAATATGGCCACTTGCTACTTAAAATCGCATTCAACTGTGCTTAGGAATCTTTTTTATTAAGCATTCATAGAAATCTTCGTTTCTTTCTTTGAAAACACTTTTCATAACCTCTTGAGGTTCACATCCTTTAAAAGGAATTTCTTTCATATTGATCCTTACAGGACCCTTATAAGCTTTTCACATTTCATTCAATCTGGCCTCTTAATGACCCATAAAACTTTTTTCCTTTCTGAAATACTTAAAGTGGAAAATGTTAACTGCTTTTCTTTACTTATTAGAAAAATACTTCTGGCATAAGATCATTACAGGGTGCTGATTAGGTGAGATCTATTCTCGAGCCTCATAGTGAAACCTAACACTCACGCTAAGCTCTTACTCCGGGATGGCAACATATAACATATTGGACCATTACTCTCATCAGGGTCTTCTAGGGTTTCCTAGTACCATGACTTATTCCCTAGGCGAACATCAGTCATATCATATTGTCCAAAGTACATTATCTTAGCCAATTTAAAGTGTACAGCCATAACGGCTAATAGGTTTGCTGCCTCTCATAGCGAAATCCTTTTTCATACATCACACTCTTTTTTTGTTTAAATTCCTTAGGGATTCCCCCATTCTAGCGGGTTCACTCCCAAAACTGTATTCGTATATTTAAAATAGGCCATCAATTGCTAATAGTTATGGCTACTATTAGTTAGAACTCTGAAAACTTTCTTTTTCGAACACACCCTTACTTGCATGATGAAACTTAATGACATAAAGGGAAGGGGGTTTTGCACATAACACATTCAGACACTTCATAATCAATTCAGCAAAATAGGCCACACATGGCCTCGCAATCCACATGATTGCGGTCAATCACAACCCAGACTCCCTCCGCACACGACACCTACCACAAAGGGCCACAAACTCTCATTAGTTCAACCTCAAGCCATCCGACTACCATCTCGGTTTTCAATTCTATAACCATAGCATGTTATCCTGAAAGCTTATAAAGAAATGTGCAAAAGGGCTTATGTACTTAGCTGAGCAAGCAGCACCATCCGGCGGTGCGCTGCATCAAGCATATATAAACATATACATACATTTCCTTAACTTAAATAAAGTACGCGGCGAACTGAAATGAACCAGCAAGGTATGAAGCTAGCTTACATTCATAATTCACATTTAGGAAATAAGCATGCCATACTCATGTTATTTTCAAAGCATGATTTCACTTAACTTAACAAGCATCGATTAAATGCACGCTTAGGTCAATGCAAGGCCACTTTTAACCATAGATTAGCTAACTTTACATGCATCGTCTTAAGGCACTCTCTGGTGGTTTCAAGAACATCTTCGAATATGAAATGACTTATTCATTATACATCGTCTTAGAGCGCATTTAAGTTGTTTCGAAGCATACTTTTAAACATGATTGAATTAACTTATCAAGCGACAAATCAAAGCATGCTTAGATTGCTTCAAAGGTCACTTTTAAACATGAATGAACTAACTTAACAAGTATTTATTCAGAACATGTTTGGGTCGTTTCCAAGATTACTTTTAATCAGGAGCTAAAATTCGGCATGCATCAGTTTTAGCATTCTTACTTTGTTTCGAAGTCATTTTCAAGCATTAGTCAGTTAACTTAATGGGCATCAATTCAAAACATTCTTAGGTTATTTCGAAGCTACTTTCAAGCATGAAATAACCAAATTAACATGTATTTAGTTAAGACGTTCTTTACTCCCATAATGTTCAATTCGTTTAAACATGACAATCGCACATTCTTGCCACAAAACAGGGCATACTTTCTGGCCAATTAAGGAGCTAATTCCGACCTACTTTAAGTATCATTTCAGGCCTAAAATCAATTCAATCTTGAGCAACTTTTGGACAGCCTATACACGCTTAATCTAAGCCTGAATTTTAGTCGAACTAAACATGGATAAGCGAGCTTGGAAATCAATACAATTTTAAAGAACACTTGGATGGCCTATACATGCATATTCTAAGCCTGATTTCAATTGAACTAAACATGCATATTCACTCCCACAACTTCAGTTAGCCTAAAACTGATATGCATCACAACTTGAGGCTAAAACGTTTTCAAAATTACTAATAATTTAGGAGGCGAGAAACACGCAGCTGGACTCCAAGCTAAGGACCCAACTCTTAGACTAATTGGGTAAATCAGGGCTAGATTCGAGTTCCTCATCCTCCTCTTGTGCTGCTTGAGCCACGGCGTTCTTCTCCTCTCTCTGCCGTGAACTACTGCTGCTGAGTCTTCTTCTTCCTTTTTCAGCCTCTCACTCTCTCTCTCTCAGGTGGTGGCTGTGGTGGCTAGGATGGTCTAGGGTGGTGTTTTGGTGACCAATCACTTGCCGCCCTCACTTGCTGCCCTAATCTAGCGGTAGACCACTAAAGTAGCACCACCATCGTTGTTGGTCCTCTCATCTTTCGCTCCCTCTCTCTACCGGGTTGTTGAGCTTGAAAGGGATGTGGGTGGTCGGCAAGGTGCGATAGTGGCTGACCAAATGCCAGTGTGGTGATGGCAGATCGTCATCCCCCTCCTCTCTCTTTCTCTCTCTCTCTTCGGGTGGTGGTCTCACAGGGGCTGGGCAGCATAGAAGCCCCCCTGGTCGTGTTTGCCGTAAAAGAGAAAGGGGGGTCTCGGCCCCCCTTTTTGGTTTCTTTGTTTTTTTTGTTTGTTGCTTGCCTATTCAACTAACATCGCTAGTCTAATCTCGTACGTCTTATTCTGAACCCAATCATTAACACAATCATTTGTTGATTATTCATTCCTGAATATATTGAGGTTCGATTTAATAAACCTCGAAACTAATTCTAAGGCTGACAACCTAATCGCATTCGAGTTCCTACCCGGTTTAGTACCCCTTAATAATCTTTATTAACGCTCACTAAAAATCATCAAAGATCTTCAAAACTACTAATAATAATATTAATAGAGATAAAAATATTCTTTTTAATAAAATTATCATTCACGTAAGCACATCAATAATAATAATTTACCTCGCATAGTTAATAAAAATACGAATTTTGTAACATAAAGAGGCAATACACTCAACTTGATGAAAAATAAAGAATGCGAGTGTTACATTCTTTCCCCCTTAAAAGAATTTCGTCCCCGAAATTCCAAACTATGTTCGGTCGTACCTAAAATGTGCACACACATGACACAATCTACACAACTGGCACTATAATCCAAAATCTTGTTCTATAATTAGTTGAAAACCAGAAAAGGGCTTATGGTATCCAGTCTCCTCTTCGCCAATCCTCTTCAAGCATCTACTCACTCTATTTAGGCACCGAGGGCAAACGCATAGAAGAGGGGAAAATGAGTTGGCGTGGAAAATCATATTAAGCTTGCTTTTAAAAGGGAAAAAAGACCTTTAATTATCTAGACTCAATTTGCATAGGAAACAACAATTCTATGCATATGCACCTATGAGTGAACATCTAAAGGTATGGCAACTAGGACAATGACATCTTAAGGTCATATACTAGTAGTCTCGTTCTAAAACATGAATTCAAGTCACTTTTGGAATCACACTGATTAACATGAAGACTCCTATAACACATTTAGAATAATAAGAATGTCACATAGCACCACGTAGCATCATTTAAGCACAACAGTATTGCTTAGTATCGCATAGTATTAGCAATTTAGTCTTCTCAGGCCTAGGAATCACAAGCAACTTGAAGCCGTCTAATGCGCATATAGGAAGCAATTATAAAAGGAAAGCATATAAACTAATATTCCCAAGTTTATACATCAATCACAACTAACTTTTAGGCCTTACATTCAGGGTAGCTTAGACAAGACATGTCAAGGTCGTATGAAGGGGGGTTCAACTTAATCAGGTTCATTTCAAAACATGAAGATGTTAAATCAATCTAAGGTTAAATCATTAACTGGAAAGTTACCACATCACTCTAAGGTAGCAGAGACATCAAATTACACCATATTGACAATGATGGAACTTGAAGTAGCACTTGAGACCACATTGACATCACATAGGGTTAACAACGGAGCACTGAAAATCCGGAATCATGATTAACATGAACTAGCATAGTCACGTCAATAAGAACAACTTGGGAAGAAGGTGCTAATGTAAGAATGTAAGTTGATGGTTTTGACAGCGGTGAGGCTTTCCTTAAAGTCCCCACTTTGGGACCGATCGTCCCTGAAGTCATAGGTTCGTGCAAGTGAATGGGTATCCTCCTAGACGAATCCTAGGGCCTGCAGCTTATGGGCCTACATGCTTCCGCTGTGCTACTCTAATCAAACATATAAGGGCGAGAATATGTGAATGCAGGTTTCTAGGGTCGTCTCATCATGCTTCAAATACGGGCATATACAGTTACTCAGCTATAACATGGAATCATAGGATTCACAAAATGCAAACAATGAGTCAGAGACCATGTCATTCTATGAATTACAAAACTTAAATTATCTGAGTAACCATGCATAATGATCCTAAGCAATTATACGGGCTCTCATGACCTTTATACTTTGCGTAACGTTATGCTTATGCTTCAAAACACGTAGACTCATGGTAATGTCTCACGAAAAGACATCTAGGCAAGTATACACAAATGCAACCCTCATTTAAAATCTAAGGTCAAGGTTATGCCTTGAGGTTTGCCCAAACTATTTGGAGTTGGCCAACAATCAACTAATAGGGGTAAGAACAACGGCGTTATTGGTCTTACGGATCTACATTGAGGTTTTGCCACACATTTTCTCAAAAAGGTAACTGTGGAGGTCTGAGGAACTCCTAATACAGATGGGAAGCTTCTACGTTCTACTATGGGCATCCTTGCTTCTACACTTGGCGCTTGTGCGTAAGAAAGTGTTGGGAACGCATAGATTATCGTCCTAGGAGGTAATGAGGTGATACATGTGGTGTAACAATTCTAAAGTCTGCTAGGTCCTTTCTCCCTTGCGCTTTCTAGGTGTATTTGGGTTTGATATAGCCAGGACACTACCAATTTCACATAGGACATCAAGCACATTATACAGGTGGCAACAAACATCGCGCTAGACAAGGAGGACAATTTTTATGCAATGGTCAAGAGAAATGCTCTACTATTGCTTAATTTCCAAGCATATCGAAATCTCATTTAATTTCTTACAATTCCAAATTCACATATAGGGGGTATCACCTAGCGAGATTTTCAGTCATAGAAAGCTGTCTCCAATCACTTGTAACAAATCATCATTAATACATCCGATAATGCATACACCTTGGCATGTGGATACTCAAAATCATTTGATTACACACAGAGAGTTAAGCTCATAGGGCTAACCTAAGCATTATTGCAAAGCAAATCTGAGTCTTCGATTGCAACAATAAGACCCAACCAAACAATTAGAAAGCTTTCTAATGTGAAAGCACAACCCTAACTCACTAATCGAAAGACTTTAACTTTCAAGGTCTTTAGGTTTTCAAAAGGAAATAGTTTAACTGCTTGTAGCTCTCTCTCTACACCAACCTTTGAGTACGTCTGCTCACTCCATTATAGGGCCTGAGGAGCAAATCGTACTTTAGGGGCAAAGATGAGCTTAGAGTTAAGACTTTTCTAATCATTTGAGTTCAAATCATATGTTCTTTAAACTTTCGATTAAAATCACCAAGGTGCACACACATAACAATATTGATTGAGCAAACACTCAGCTCATCTATGAGAATGCAAGTCATTTAGCTTATATTCTTAGTAATTCGTTCATTCACTCAACTAGCAAGCTCACTCAAGTAGCACCTAACTAGGTAAACGCACTAACATTCATATAAAACTCACATTTCTGCACCAAAGCAAGCATATATCACATTATTGTGGATGCGTTCCTAGGCAACTATATGAGATCCAAGACTTAGGTCACGGCCTATGGTCGTAGAACCTTGCTCTGATATCATCTATGTAACACCACCAGCCCCTAAGGCCAAGAGTGTTACGTTTTCTTACTCCCTACTTAACTTCCGGGGCGAAACGGATAGAGTTTTCCCTAAAAACTGACAGTTTCCAGGCTAAAAGCCTTACAATAAACCCCTATAATCAATGGAAGCGTAAAACATTCTAAAATAAGCTCAACGGCTACACGCCGGAGTTCATAACTCAACAAGCAACTCGCTCGGAGTACACCAAACAATATAGTTCATTAATACTGGAGAAGTGAAAGATACAACTCAACGGTTCACACGATCGGAGTACTGGGGTTTGTAACCCAAAACGTAACTGATTTTAGCTAAAAATACAACTGATAAATTAGATGATTGGCTCACATGGCCATACAGAGCGATTTCTAAGCTGAATGCACTACATGAACTAGAATACTTGTTTACAAATGTTTACAATTCTAGAAATACATTACATGGCTTCGTTAAACATGTAAGACCCCCTTTCAAATGGGCACACATGACACCTTGCAAGCACAGATAAACTCCATCTTAGCATAAGTGACTTGGCTTCTACTTGTCATAATGCAAACCTAGGGAAAAAGGGGAAAGAGTAATGGGATGAGCAACCACACGCTTAGTGGGTATTCCCCGACTTCTTAAAACCAAAACTGTTGCAGGCAGTAATATCTTTAATAGTCACATACCACGTATTCATACTTTACTATCATATTAGGTAATCATAAATCCTTAGGGAAGGATCACTATCCATAAACTTCATTTTATCCGCTCAAACTCATTTTTATGTTTCTAAATAACCAAACTTCTTAAAAACCAAACGCTCAAATCACATAAGCAAGTAACGGCAGCTAAGCACAGAACTTTCTTTCATAGGTTATATGATATACACGTGAGTTATGCCTTGCCTAACCAATGCACTTACACAAGATGCTTAAACACAGGGACTAGAGATTATGTAAGGAGCTTTCTTTCATAGAACATGCACATTCAAACTCATATGCTCGATGCATTATAAGAATATGGCCACATGCTACTTGAAATCGCATTCAACTGTGCTTAGGAATCTTTTTCATTAAGCATTCATAGAAATCTTCGTTTCTTTCTTTGAAAACACTTTTCATAACCTCTCGAGGTTCACATCCTTTAAAAGGAATTTCTTTCATATTGGTCCTTATAGTACCCTTATAAGCTTTTCACATTTTATTCAATCTGGCCTCTTAATGGCCCATAAAACTTTCTTTTTTTCTTAAATACTTAAAATAGCAAATGCTAATTGCTTTTCTTTGCTTATTAGGAAAATACTTCTGGCATAAGATCATTACAGGGTGCTGATTAGGTGAGATCTATTCTCGAACCCCATAGTGAGACCTAACGCTCACGCTAAGCTCTTACTCCGGGATAGCAACATATAACATATTGGACCATTATCCTCGTCAGGGTCTTCTAGGATTTTCTAGTGCCATAACTTATTCCCTAGGCTAAAATAATTCATAGCCCAAAGTACATTATCTTAACCAATTTAAAGCTTATAGCCATAACGGCTAATAAGTTTGCTACCTCTCATAGCGAAATCATTTTTCATACATTGCACTCTCTTTTTGTTTAAATTCCTTAGGGATTCCCCATTCTAGCGAGTTCACCCCCAAAATTGTATTCGTATATTTAAAATAGGCCATCAATTGCTAATAGTTATGGCTATTATTAGTTACAATCATGAAAACTTTCTTTTTTAAACACACCCCCACTCGCAAGATAAAAATTAATGACATAAAGGGAAGGGGGTTTTGTACATAACACATTCAAATACTTCATAATCAATTTAGCAGAATAAGCCACACATGGCCTTGCAATCCACACGATTGCAGTCAATCACAACCCAGACTCCCTCCTCACACCCGACCACAAAGGACCTCAAAACTCTCATTAGTTCAACCTCAAGCCATCCGACTACTATCTCGGTTTTCAATTCTATAACCATAGCATGTTATCATGAAAGCTTATAAAGAAATGTGCAATAGGGCTTATGTACCTAGCTCAGCAAGCAACACCATCCAGCGGTGCGCTACATCAAGCATATATAAACATATACCTATGTTTCCTTAACTTAAATAAAGTACGCGATGAACTGAAATGAACTACCAGGGCATGAAGCTAGCTTACATTCATAATTTACATTTAGGAAATAAGCATGCCATACTCATGTCATTTTCAAAGCATGATTTCACTTAACTTAACAAGCATCGATTAAATGCACGCTTAGGTCATTACAAGGCCACTTTTAACCATAGATTAGCTAACTTTACATGCATCGTCTTAAGGCACTCTCAGGTGGTTTCGAGAACATCTTCGAACATGAAATGACTAATTCAGCATACATCGACTCAGAGCACGCATAAGTTGTTTCGAAGCATACTTTTAAACATGATTGAACTAACTTGTCAAGTGACAAATCAAAGCATGCTTAGGTTATTTCAAAGGTCACTTTTAAATATGCATGAACGAACTCAACAAGTATCCATTCAGAACATGTTTGGGTCGTTTCCAAGATTACTTTTAATCAAGAGCTAACCATTTCGGCATGCATCAGTTTTAGGCATTCTTAGCTCATTTCGAAGTCATTTTCAAGAATAAGTCTGTTAACTTAACGGACATCGATTCAAAACATTCTTAGGTTATTTCGAAGCTACTTTCAAGCATAAAATGACCAAATTAGCATGCATCGAGTTAAGACGTTCTTTCCTCCCATATTGTTCAATTCGTTTAAACATGATAGTCACACATTCTTGCCATAAAATGGGGCATACTTTCTGCCCAATTAAGGAGTTAATTCCGACCTAATTTAAGTATCATTTCAGGCCTAAAATCAATTCAATCTTGAGCAACTTTTGGACAGCCTATACACGCTTAATCTAAGCCTGAATTTTAGTCGAACTAAACATGCATAAGCGAGTGTGAAAATCAGTACAATTTTAAAGAACACTCAAACGACCTATACATGCATATTCTAAGTCTAATTTCAATTGAACTAAACATGCATCTTCACTCCCACAACTTCAATTAGCCTAAAACTGACATGCATCACAACTTGAGGCTAAAACATTTTTGAAATTACTAATAATTTAGGAGGCGAGAAACACCCACTTGGACTCCAAGCTAAGGACCCAACTCTTGGGTGAATTGGGCAAATTAGGGCTAGATTCGAGTCCCTCATCCTTCTCTTGTGCTGCTTGAGCCACGGCGTTCTTCTCTTCTCTCTACCGTGAACTACTGCTGCTAAGTCTTCTTCTTCCTCTCTCAGCCTCTCACTCTCTCTTTCAGGTGGTGGCAGTGGTGGTTAGGGTGGTCTGGGGTGGTGTTTTGGTGACCAGTCACTTGCCGCCCTCACTTACTGCCCTGATCTAGCAGCAGACCACTAGAGCAACGCCACCACCATTGTTGGTCCTCTCATCTTTCGCTCCCTCTCTCTACCGAGTTGTTGAGCTTGAAAGGGTTGTAGATGGTAGGCAAGGTGCGACGGTGGCCGACCAAATGCCAGTGTGGCGACCCCCTCCTCCTCCCTCTCTCTCTTCGTGTGGTGGTCTCACGGGCGCCGGAGCAGAGAAGCCCCCCTGGTCGTGTTTGCCATGAAAGAAAAAGGAGGGTCTCGACCCCCCCTTTTTGGTTTCTTTGTTTTTTTTTTTTTTGGTTGGTTGCCCATTCAACTAACATCGCTAGTCTAATCTCGTACGTCTTATTCTGAATCCAATCGTTAACACAATCATTTGTTGATTATTCGTTCTCAAATATATCTAGTTTTAATTTAATATACCTCGAAACTAATTTTAAGGCTGACAACCTAATCGCATTCGAGTTCCTACCCAGTTTTGTACCCGTTAGTAATCTTTATTAACGCTCACTAAAAATCATCGAAGATCTTCAAAACCAATAATAATAATATTATTAGGGACAAAAATATTCTTTTTAATAAAATTATCGTTCACGTAAGCACATCAATAATAATCTGCCTTGCATAGTTAATAAAAATATGAATTTTGTAACGTAAAAAGGTAATACACTTAGCTTGATAAAAAATAAAGAATGCAGGTGTTACACTTGTCCAATCCACCTATTATATTCCTAAGGCTAATGAATCATGTCTTCAGACCCTTTATTGGCATATTTGTGTTTATATACTTTGATGATAGGTTGATCTACAGAAAGACTAAGAAGCAGCATCTAGGCCATCTTCAATAGATTATTCAGGTTCTGGAAAGAGATAAGCTTTATGGAAACCTTAGAAAGTGTACCTTTCTCACCTATGTGGTCACTTTCTTGGGGTACATAGTCACCACCAATAGGATTGAAGTGGATAAGAGCAAGGTAGAGACAATCAAGGGCTGACCTGTTCCTAAGAGTATTCATGAGGTAAGGAGTTTCCACGGATTGGCTTCATTCCGTAGAAGATTCATTAAGAATTTCGGCACTATAATGGCACCACTGACTGAGGTGATTAAAGAGAGATCCTTTCAATAGAATTCCAAGGCCCAACAAGCCTTTGAGGAGATCAAGATAAAACTGACTCAAGCTCCAGTTCTAACATTGCCATGTTTTTAGAGAATCTTTGAAGTTGAGTGTGATGCTTCTGGAGTAGGCATTAGAGGTGTTCTAACTCAAATAGGTAGACCCTTAGCTTTATTCAATGAGAAACTTTGTGATTCGAAAAGGAAATACTCAACATATGACAAAGAGTTCTATTCAATCATTAGGTGCTAAGAACATTAGAGTCATTATCTCATTGCTGCTGAGTTCATCCTTCATTCAGATCATGAGGCTCTCAATACATTCCGGGCTGACATAAGCTCAATGTTAGGCATGCTAAATGTGTAGAGGACCTTCAGTCTTTCCATTTCATTATCAAACACAAGTCTGGAAAGTTGAATCAAGGGGCAGATACAGTGTCCAAGAGGCATATATTATTGTTTCAATTAGAAACCTATGTTCTGGGATTTGAACATCTCAAATCCTTGTATGCTCAAGACGAGGACTTTAAAAAGTTGTATGAGAGTTGCCAGCAAAGATCAAAAGGAGACTTTCTACTATAGAATGGGTATCTATTCAAGGGCACTAAATTGTGTGTTCCAAAGTGTGGAACAAGGGGGTTGTTGATTAGAGAAGCCCATAGGGGAGCTTTGGCTTGCCATTATAGGGAAAACAAGATGATATCTATGCATAAGGAGCACTACTTCTGGCCAGGCATGTCTAAGGATGTCCAAGACATCATTAGGGGATGTGCCACTTGCTAAGCAGCCAAGCGTCACTCACTACCTCAAGGACTCTAAACCCCACTACCAGTAGCACAAGGCCCATGGAATGATGTGAGTATGGATTTTATCTTAGGTTTACCGAGGACCCAAAGAGAAAAATATTCTATCTTTGTGGTTGTAGACGGATTCTCTAAAATGACCCATTTCATAGCTTGTACCAAGACCAATGATGTTGTTTAGGTGGCTGAGCTATATTTCAAGGAAGCAATGAGGTTATATGGGGTTCTTAAGTCCATTGCATCAGATAGGGATGTCAAGTTCCTTCGCTATTTCTGGCTTACCCTTTGGAAGAAGCTAAAAACAAGCTCAAGTTCAGTACTGCATGCTATCCCCAAACTGATGGCCAAATGAAAGTCACCCATAAGACCGTAGCAGTCCTTCTGAGAGCCTTGATCAAGACACAAGCTAAGGCTTGGGATTTATTACTACCTTATGTAGAATTTGCATACAAGAGAGCCCCTAATAAAATCACTAGCCTATCTCCTTTCAAAACAGTTCATGGTGTTGATCCACTAACTGCAAGAGACTTGGTTGTATGAGCTATTGAAGGGAAACCAAGTGTTAAGGCTGAGCAGAGGGTGAAAGAGATTCAGGCACTGCATGAAAGGGTTAGAGAGAAGATTGAAAAGAGCAATGCCAGCTACCATACTCAAGCCAACAAGCACAGAAGGATAGTTGTTTTTTAGCATGGAGATCTTGTTTGGGTCCATTTAAGAGAGGAAAGGTTCATATACATAGGAAGTCCAAGTTCAGTCCAAAAGCAGATGGTCCTTTTGAAGTCTTAGAAAGGATCAATAATAATGCATATAGGGTTGAGCTTTCTAGAGAATATAGAGTTTCTGCTACTTTCAATGTGGCCGACTTAAGCTTATATTTAGATGATATAGCCCTTGAGGATTTAAGGTCAAATCCTATTCAACCAGGGGAAAATGATAGGGACCACTCTACTAAAGCCAACCAAAGTTAGATTGCCAAGCATTAGTCCACCAGGTCAGGGGATAAGTTCGTAATCTCGGTGAGCTAACAAGCATCCCAACTAGTCCATGATTTGCTATTTAATTCAATGAGCTAGGTCCTATCCTACCTTTTGGGAGTAACTTAGCTCATTTGCTAGCTTACCAATCAGCTAATAAATGATAAAAGTTGCTCCAATATCTTTTGAGAAGTCAAGGCAGCAAAAAAGTAGTTCATTCCAGCCACTCTAGTTTCTGTCCAGCCTGGAAGTAATTTTAGAAGTCAACTTTGAATCATCTTAGTAGCCAACTTCTGAATTGTTTAAGGGCACAATTAGGTGTCAAAAATATCATCAAAGAAGGCCCCAAAGTTGCAGAAAGAGATCATAAAGCATCAGCTTTTAACCGGCATAAAATCAAAGAAAATCTCCTCTGATCCATTAGACATCTAGCTATTGTACTGGCTGACAGCCAAGGGTATTCACTTGATTAGTAGCTGCAAATTGCATCTCAAAACCATCATTAGAAGTACTTTGATGGTATAATGGCTTTACACCTCAGTAATGGAGATTAGCAACTTAATTAGGTGTCCAAGATCTAAAGATAACTGCTATTTTTTAGGGCTGTGTCGTTTGAATCTATTTTGTTGTTCTAATAACTTTTTGTATTTTAGTCTAGCTGTTGGCATAGGGACTGAGGCTGATTATAAAAGGCCAAAATTTGTATTGTAATACCCAGTTGCTGAATATATGAAGTTGAGCACAGCTCTTTTTCTCTCAAATTCTCTCTACCTATCCTATATTTGGCCAATTTAGGTGGTGTTCTAGTGAGTCATGGTGGCATTCTGGTAGTGTGTCTGTATCTAAAATATCCCCAAGGGCCCTGGATTTGTCTTGGTGGTGTGACTGTGTCCAAAACAAGTTCAGTTTATCCTTGAATCAGTGAGTTGCAACTTAATTTCTCCGTTCAGTTCTGTTAGACTTGTTTGGCAGTTTGGTTGTTGCTTCTGTTTCATTCCTTCTTGCCTTATTCTACATTATATTTGGTATCAGAGCTTAGACTACTCTTCTAGGGCTAAACCTTTAGCTAAAACACAACCTTTAAGCCCAAATACACAGTCCACAAAGGACCTATTTCCTAGAATAGGCAAAATGAGTGGCAGTATGACCTTAGACGAGAAGTTTGAGGTTTTAATGAAAAATTATGAGTATCTTTAGAAGCATGTCTGTTACGGAATACACATGAGATTTTGAAAAACTCTTGATCAAATATGACCTACAAGAACTTAAGGACCAGATCACAGTGAGATGCCTTAGTGGACTTGATCCAAGGTATTCCCATATTGTTGAGTTACAGCAGTATACTACATTTGAGGATGTTTGTGTGTTGGCTCATAGAGTTGAGCAATAAAAGAAATCTAAGGCTGTCAGAGAGAACCCCCTTAAACCCTTTCCCAGGAACCAAACTTTCAACAAGGGGAGCACCCAGCTAGCCCCTAAAACCACCGGAAACCCTTCCCAACTTGCTTCAAAAATCCCAACCCCATAAAACAAACCCCCACCTAACCTTGCTACACCTAGAAGATGCTTTAAATGCCATACTTTAGGACATGTTACCTGTGAATGTCCCAATAGGAGGATAATTACCCTGGCAGAATACTAGGCTGCCCAGGAGGAAGTGGAGGATGAACGGAAGATCTGTTTGATGGAAGAATAGTAGGGAAAGGAGGTGCTTGTTGAACCAGATAAGGGAGAAATGTGAGTCATTAGGACGACCCTCAATGTTCAGAGAAGTACCAAGGATGAGCAGAGGGAGAGCATTTTTCACAGTAGATGCACCATCCAAGGCAAAGTTTGCTCTTCGATTATTGATAGCGGCAGTTGTTTTAATGTAACCTCTATTACCCTTATTGAGAAGCTTAGAATACAAACCTCAATTCATCTACATCCACATTGCATCCAGTGGCTCAACTAAGATAAGGGATTACAAGTTAATTCCATAAGTTTAGTGGCTTTCTTAATTGGAAAGAAGTATTTTGATGAGGTCTGGTGTGATATCATCCCTATGCATGTATGTCACATACTGTTGGGGAGACTATGGTTGTGTGACCGGAGAGTGATCTATGATGGGTACTAGAATACCTACTCATTTGTCAAAGATGGCAAGAAAATAACCTTAACCCCCTTAGCCCCACATCAAATGCCCAAACACAAGCCCTCCAAAACCACTAAAACTATAGAAAAGCTCCTAACCTTAATGGAGTTTGATCTGAAGGCTTCTCAGCATGAGTTTAGACCCTTTAAGGAATAGATTCTTCATGCCAACAGTGAACCAAATGAAACCCAAACTATACCACCCCAAGCCAAATAGATCCTTGACCAGTTTGCTTATGTTTTCCCTGAAGAGATTCCACCAGGTTTACCTCCCAAAAGATCAATACAACATCAACATTGGTTTGACCCTTGGAGCAAAACAAACCAGCCTACAAAATGAACCCTAAGGATACTTAGGAGGTCCAAAGGTAGGTGGAGGATTTAATGGCTAAGGGAATAGTGAGGGAGAGTTTGAGTCCATGTGTTGTACCAGCCTTATTAGTCCCAGAGAAGGTTGGGAGTATAAGGATGTGTATGGACAGTAGGGCTATAAACAAAATCACCATTAAGTACAGATACCTAATTCTTATATTGGAAGACATGTTGGATGAGCTTTATAGTTCAAAGGTGTTTTCTGAGCACCACATGCCATCCCCAAACTGACCAAACTGAAGTCACCCACAGGACCTTAGTGGTCCTTCTGAGAGCTTTGATCAAGACACAAGCTAAGGCTTGGGATTTATTGCTACCTCATGTAGACATTGCATACAAGAGAGCCCCTCACAAAACCACTGGCCTATCTCCTTTCAAAATAGTTCATGGTGTTGAACCACTGACTGCAGGAGACTTGGTTCTGAGAGCTATTGATGGGAAACCAAGTGTTGAGTCTGAGCATGGGGTGAAAGAGATTCAGGCATTGTATGAAAGGGTTAGAGAGAAGATTGAAAAGAGCAATGCCAGCTACCATACTCAAGCAAACAAGCACAAAAGGACGGTTGTTTTTCAGCATGGATATCTTGTTTGGGTCCATTTGAGAAAGGAAAGGTTCCTACAAAAAAGGAAGTCCAAGTTGAGTCCAAGAGTAGATGGTCCTTTTGAAGTCTTGGAAATGATCAATGATAATGCATATAGGGTTGAGCTTCCCGGAGAATAGGGAGTTTCTGCTATTTTCAATGTGGCCGACTTAAGCCCATATTTAGATGATATAGCCTTTGAGGATTTAAGGTCAAATCCTATTCAATAAGGGGAAAATGATGGGGACCACTCCACTAAAGCCAGTCAAAGTCAGATTGCCCAAGCATTAGTCCACAAGGTTAGGGGACAAGTTCCTAATCTCGGTGAGCTAACAAGCATACCCAACTAGTCCATGATTTACTATTTAATTCAGTAAGCTAGGTCCTATCCTACCTTTTGGGAATAACTTAGCTCATTTGCTAGCTTTCCAATCAGCTAATAAATGATAAAAGTTGCTCTAATATCTTTTGAGAAGTCAAGGCAGCAAACAAGGCATTTCAATCCAGCCACTCCAGTTTCTGCCTAGCCTGGCAGTAGTTTTGGAAAGTCAACTTCGAATCATCTTGGCAGCCAACTTTTGAATCATTTAAGGGCATAATTGGGTGTTAAAAATATTATCAAAGAAGGCCTCAAAGTTGCAGAAAGAGATCATAAAGCATCAGCTTTTAACCGGCACGAAATCAAAGGAAATTCCCTTTGATCCGTTGAATATCTAGCTGCTGTACTTGCTGATAGCTCGGGGTAATCACTTGATTTGCAGCTGCAAATTACGTCTCAAGACCATCATTAGGAATACTTTGATGCTGTGTTAGCTTGACACCTCAGTAATGGAGATTAGCAACTTAATTAGGTGTCCAAGACCTAAAGATAGCTCCTGTTTTAAAGCTATTTTGTTTGAATCTATTTTGTTGTTTCAGTACCTTTTTGTATTTTAGTCTGGTTATTGAGAGAGGGAGTGAGGTTGATTATAAACACCAAAAGTTGTATTGTAATCCCTAGTTGTTGAATATATGAAGTTGAGCACAACTCCCTTTTTCTCAAATTCTCTCTAGCTATCCTGTATTTGGCCAATTTAGGTGGTGTTCTAGTGAGTCTCGGTGGCATTCTAGTGGTGTGTTTGTATCCAGAATATCCCTATGGCCCCTAGATTTGTCTTAGTGGTGTGACTGTATCCAAAAACAAGTTCAGTCTATCCTTGAATCAGTGAGTTGCAACTTAATTTTTTCCTTTCAGTTTCGCTGAACATGTTTGGCAGTTTGATTGTTGCTTCTGTTTCATTCCTTCTTGCCTTATTCCACATCAATTAATACAGTAGAGGTTAGCCTATGGGTGTCACTTATGTATTTCGTAATGAAATACAAGGCGAAAAGGAACTCAATTGAATTAAATAAAGGCGTAAACCAAGTTAAGGGTCAAAATCAAGTGTCAACTTGGTCTACTGCAATTCCAATATTATTCGAATGCAAATAAAAATTTAATCTAAACATCTATGCGACCTCGCTCATATCCCATCCCCATGCAATACATTTGTACTGAAAACAAAACACTTCAAATAGTGATACGGAGCTAAATAATGTTCACCTCTAACTGTAGAACACTACTTAAATTCATTTCAAATATGTAGGAGTGAGAGGGAAATATTCAATCAATTCGAAAAAACTAATTCCCAACCCATTTAAGATCTTCCATTTCAAACAATGATCATTATTCAAAAGTCACAGCAAGTAAATTATCCTTGGCGAGCGACCCCACCAGAGGGTCTCATGACCTTTCGTTGAACAACTATGTGGGTTACCGGAAGCTATCTTGGCATGCGTCCATCTATAATGGAACGTACACGAAAACCGCTTGCTATAACTCGAGGAGACTAACTTTTCTCAATATCAAGGTAAATCTACCCTGATCTCAGGAGGGCACCCTCCCACAAACTCGCTTTAGTCTTTCACTTTAGGATTAGTATATTATGAATAATTTGTTTAACTTTCCAAAAGCCCAACCCATGTCAAACAATCCTCTATTACTTAAACCACTTAAAACATGAATTGATCAAATAAAACATTCAATCACAGCATGATGTTCTATATTCAGAAAATTATAGAATCACAAGTTGTAGTTCACGGTTTATATATAAGGTCCCCTTAGTATATACCATCGCATAACAGTTCATAAGCACCTAAAATCATATCAAAAGAGCAACCAAGGGGAGTTAAGGCATAAACATTACCTCGAAGAACCATAGATGCCTAGCTTGAGCTCGAACTAGAGTATTGGACCTAAATAATAAAATTAAAGTGTCATAACATGGACTAACCTAAGTGAATTCTTACACCCAAAACTATTCTTTTTCAACCCAAGAGTCAACCATGCTATTAGGATGACTTGAGTACGACTAACATCCCTAGATTCTAATTTTTATGAACACATATCTATTTTTAAAACTCAAATACCAAAGAAAAACAATTAATGCAACTTAAACCTATTAAGGCTCCAGGGCAGTTTCAGGTCAGGATTCTATCCTAACTTACAGAAGCCATATCTTCACCTACAAACCTCATAGAGAGGTGTTTATGGATATTCTAGAAAGATGTTTTTGTCTATTGAAACTTTTATTTTAATCACATTCCTAAAAATCTACAAAAATGTCCTCGAAATAGCACTTCTTACTACGCAGTTTGTTTCGGCCCAGATTTGTACAGTCTAGGGAGAAAAAAAAATTCCCTTGTTTTAAGCCCAAAATTTATTGTTTAAAATTCCTATGAAAACAAACTCATAGATCTACATTCATGAATTTTTTCACGAGTTTTGAGAATGCACATAAAAGCAGTTTAATCGATAAAGTTGGTACATTGCAGGGCAGTTTCTGGTACTAACTAACCCTAAATCCTATGCATAAAATCACGTGTTATAGATAACTAAACTCACCCAAATTAATCTAAAACTATTCCTAATCATCAATAACAACTAAATTACTAAAACCTATCCAAGCCCACTTTCAAGAGAGGTTTTGAGGAGAAAGTTTTCTATAACGCCCCGACCATTATCGGGCCATGAGCAATTACCATGAACTGCTTCAAGGATTGACAACTAGCCCCATAAATCACTATAAACCTTTCTAGCATAATTCATCCATGCTCACATGCTGCCTGGGAAACTTCCTAGGAAGTCACTCATCATAAGATTGCTCCACAGCAAGCGCACTTAACTGTGGAGTTTTTAAGAGTGGGCTACTCGCAAAGGAAGGTACACTTTTGGTGATATAAGTAGTCACTTCAAATTCTTTAAGCCACACTCGGGGGTTACATTCACCCCATTTGAAGTGCAGAACATGCTCGTTGTGCCTCACAACCGACCGATTTGCAAGCTCTCTTGACCGGCGGTCCATCCTAGTATCTTTGCCTCACTAGGTGATTGCCCACGGTTCTTCCAGCCAATGGCATAGCTTACGATCGCGGGTTGGCTCTGATACCATCTGTAGCTCCTTGACCCCCGCCGGGCTGCGAATAGTTATCAGGAACTGCTTCAAGGATTGTCAACTGACCCCATAAATCACCACAAACCTTTCCAGCGTGCTTCGTCCTCGCTCACACGCTGCTTTGGAAACTTCCCAGGAGGTCACCCATCATACAATTGCTCCACGACAAGCACGCTTAACTATGGAGTTCTTAAGAGTGGGCTTGTCGAAAAGAAAGATGCACATTTGGTGATATAAACAATCACTTCAAATCTTTTAACCCACACTCAGTTGTTATACTCATCTTATAGGTTTACATAATATCTAGGCTTACAACTGAATCCTACTGATCTATTACATAAATTGGTCTTAATCTTTGTGATAATTTGATTGTTAAATTTGGTATACTTGATGTCACAAAGCAAAGTGTTAAGATCAATATCTTTGCTGTAATACTGTAATGGAGTAATTTGTACTTGCACACTTCCAACATGGACATACCTATACTTTCTATCTTTGTCATGCTTAACGATATTTTACCAATTAATTAGATTAATTTCTCCCACATCATACTCACATTCTTTTATTTCTAGATCTCCCCCTATCACTTCACATGCATTCTTATTTTTTAATTGAAAGATGGATTTTTTTATGGATCATGTCTTTCTGAATTATGGGAAAAACCTAATCTCCTTTTATTTCTTCGTTTTCATTATCTACAATAAATTCTTCTCCTTGAAGATCACCAAGACTAATTAAACTACTTTCCATCATGTGACTAATTTCTTGGTAATCATTTTCTTCATATTCATCCTCTAGTGCAATATCAACAATTCCCTGGTTGTCTTTAAAGGCTAGATCTAGTGTTACTTCCTCGCTAAGCTCAAAGTAACCAAGACTACCCAAGGTTTCTATAAACTTGTTGTTCTTCCTATTTTTGCATTTGTTTGCATAATGACTTATTTCTCCGCATGCCCAACGCTTACGGTTGTTTTTCCTAATAGCAAAATAGGCGACTTTTGTAAAAAATCTTCGTTCATTAGGACTTGGTTTGTTATAATATTTTCTTTTATATTTCTCTCCCCTTTGCTTGTTAAAGTTTTCATAAAAGTTTCTTTTTCTTCTTCTCTCAGGTTATTTTCCCCATTGGTGAAGATTATCTCAACAAGCTAAAAATTATTTCTTCATTTTCTTTTGTTTTTGTAGATCAAGACACTGATCATTGACCCATTTTCTTAAATAAGATATTTTTCTATCAAGAGTATCAATAACATCTGCTTTTTCAATCCATGTAACGTATTTTTCATTAATTACATAATTGATTGGACATGGTAGTTTGTCATAAAACGTATCAAGATTGGTTTTATTATGCCCAGGTTTATAATAATATTGACTAAACTCAGCAATATAATTCTCCAAATATCTCATATCTTATAATTCTATATTGTTAATCTTTATTTGACATTCTCTAGCTTTTTCTTTAGAATCAAGTTTAACACCGATAACTTTAGTTTCGATTTCCTTACATAAATTGTTAAACATTGTAGCTGGTGTTTCCATCATTTTTAATACATTTTTACCTTCCTCATGTAGTGAATCATACCTATCAGCTACAATGCTAGAATAATTATATTCAATGTAGTTTAGGAAAATTTGGCAAACCGAGTAGTATTCAAGTTTCGGATACTATTCATACCTCTTTTCTAATGCTCTAATATTTCTTCTCTATTACGAGCTCCATCGATATTGAAGATGTATCATGTTTGGCTAATTGGGATAATGTTAATTTCTTCAAATGATGTGATTTTCTTTGGGATAAGTGCAAAGAAAAAGTTAATTGTACGCCCTGCTAGAATGTACTTAAGTCTCATAAAATGGGTATTTCTTCTAAAAAGTTTATCAAATTCTTCAGTTTGGGAATAACATTGTTAACTAGATTGGACTCGATTTTATCTATGTTAGGTTGTTCTCCAATCTCATTAATTTCATCATCCGATGCAATTTTACCACATCTTTTATCGAGTCTCTTCCTAATTTCTTCTAAAAAAACAACCTTAGGATCCTCTAATTTAATTAGGTTCATCTACTGATATACTTCTTCTTCTAACCGGATATTATTTGCTATATCATTGTCATTAGATAACATATCTTGTTTTTCAACTATTGCGCCCATGATTTTATTTAATTATTTTGGATTTTGTTCTTTATCAAATATATTCTGTAATTCCTTAAGATTATAGTGCTTATACTCCATCCTCCTTTTCTTTCTTTCCCTTTTCAAATGAGTTTTCAATTGATTTTTTGTTGATTTTTCTCCTACTTCTTTTTAGATTTTACATCATCCAAAGGAAATAGATTTTGTTTTTTAGGGTTTTGGAAAGGATATTTATGTTAAAATGGAGTAATAATACGTAAATTAGATTTTTCACTATGCCTAATTTTGTTAATTATGAAAAGATAGATTATATACTATCGCTTCTTAATCTCATTAATTAACTACAGTCTCAATTTTTGCTAATTCCGCTTCTAATTCTAAAATTATATCAGTGGTATAGTTTAATTGCGGTGCTATTGAAGTGGTTCCTTATCGTAAATGCACTATATGTAAATGATTAGGAGCAACACAGGTAGATGACGATTCAAACATTAAACACAATCAATTAAATTAATTAGCTATTAATTAATTAATTAGTTATCTTTGGTCACGTGGCTCTAATACAAAATGAAAGGGGACTTTGAGTAGTACTTATGAGAAGAATATCACAAGCACAAAATTGAAAATTGAAAAAGTAAGTGTTTAGGGAAAATGCAAATTTCAAAAACTTAGGGTACTACATATAATTTTAAAAGTTAATTTGGTCAAGTTTGGTTCTAGAAATTATTTGTCCCAAAGCTGGAGGGACCAAAAAACCGTTTATGATGTTGTGCAATGCCTCGACCCTCTGTCGGGTCACGGACAGTTACCACTAGCGGTTTCAAGGATCGTCGACTGACCCCACAAATCACCACAAGTCTTTTCGGTATATTTCGTCCTCGCTCGGAAACTTCCCAGGAGGTTACCCATCTCAATATTGCTCCCCAGCAAGCACGCTTAACTATGGAGTTCTTAAGAGTAGACTTCCCGAAAAGAAATGTGCACATTTGGTGATATAAGTAGTCACTTCAATCCTTTTAAGCCACACTCGAGGTGTTACATTATAGGTTTAGAAAATTATTTACCCTAATCTGGAGGTCCGAAATGAAATTTATCAGTTGCCTTAAGTCGAAGAGCTGAGTTAAAGTCAAAGAACAATAATCATTTGAAGTGAGTATGATATGATTGAATTCCAATAGCCCCGATTTAGGAACAAGCATCCAAGTCCAAAAAATACAAACTAGATTGGTTCCAAAATAATGCAAAAAACCAAATCCACTGGGATTCTTTATATGACAACTAAGCCTTCGATCTTTAAAACATACGAGGAAAATAATACACAAAATAGATGGAGTCCACATAAGCTACTTCGAGATAAGATAATCACAAACAAACTAGACAATCCAGCTGAATCTGAACTTCTAGCAAGGGAAGTGAAACAAATGAGTAGTCATGTTCTTATTGTATGAAACAATGTGACCCACGCATAAATTCATGTAGTTGAAAACAGAACCGAGAGCTTATCCTGATATTAAAAAAAGATTAAGGTTCTAAGAAATACCTACAATATCACTAACATCAAGTGGGCCAAGTAACGTGGAACAAACCAAGACAGTTGCACCTAGTGAAGAAGATACATAGAGAGTAGGGTTGACAAAATAAAGAATAGAAAAGGTACAACAACATAGCTACATAGTTGCCAAAATGACAGAGAATGAATAGAAGGAATGAGGCAGCAACAATATGCAACCATAATAGGATCAAAAGGTAACATATCACTTAGAGATACCTGAACTAGTAGAATAATAGAATATCCAGACCAATGTAGAACGATACAACACTTAATGATCCAAAAAATAATAGTCTTTGAAGGGGCAAAAAAGGAAAATATGCATGGAAGTAAACCAGCTATTGAATTACAAAGTGATCCTTGGGACTAGGAGACACGAGTATAGAATAAAACACAAGCGTGGTACAATTAGAGAAAGGATTACAAAAATACTGAATTTGGTATGCATAGGAGAAAAGGGGGTTGTAGTATTCAAACTCAAGAAACAACCACAAACAGAGTTCTAGTTTTAAAAAGTTCAAAATTTTTGCAGTATATGCAATCAATGATAATAATAAATGGGTCGAAAAAATACCATGAAGTAGTAGATGCTCAAATATGTCATAACAACCCTCCATCAATTATACAACTAACAACGTGCAATAAATTCGAAAACTTGCCAACCACTGTACCCAAAAAAAAAAAAAAAACCATGTAAGGAAGAGAAAATCACCGAAGAAGCAAACCAAATTACATCAAATAATCTGTAACACATAACTACCAAAATAATTAAAGAAATCAACCACAGAAAAGACCATTATCCAATCAATTGAACAAAATGTACAAAGAACATATACAACCCCAAAAAGCCTAAATATCATAATCACATATGTTTATAAGATGATGAATGTTCTTCACTATCAACCTTTTCTTAGAGGGATTTGAAGAATGTTGTTGATCAACCTTACCTTTCAAATAGAAAAACAATACCAAAGGTAATGTTGCAGAGGAAGGAGGGATAGAAGCTTGCACAAGGGAAGCTGGAGCCATATATCATCCATAATTGTCAGATATAGCGTACGTATGCTGAGAAGCAAGATAAGTTGTAAAAACTTCAAATGCTAATTAATCAGGAGCTTGAGCATTGAAGAACCACAAGGGGCATCCCCAACTCCCTAGAAGAAGAGCCTTGAACAACGGCCAATCACCATAGTAAGTGAGAAGGAAGCATGAGGGCTAGGGATAACAATAATCGTAGGGGTAGCAAACTAAGAGAGAGCACAAATCAAATGACATTTCCTGCGGGGCAATGGGTTGTCTTCCTTTTTTTCTTTGTGGAAACAATTAATTAATTTTCCCCAAGAAATTTAAGCTCAATACCAGTCATAGATTTAGAACTGCCTTCATGTTGGAGCCTATTAGTTCAAAATTTTTCCATTACAATTTCAAATACATTCTTAGTAGATTTAGGACAAGTTTCAAGAGTATGCAACTTACCAACCACATAAAGCACACTCATGAAGATCTTTATAAGGCACATGCTATTGAGAGAAGGAATTATGTTAAGGAATAACCAAATTTCCATGGAGAGGCTTAGTGACATCTATATTGAGATAAACATGAGCAAGTCTACCTTTTCTCATGAGGCAAGGTGTACTTATTGGCCTCAAGAAATAAGCCCACTGTTGAATTCCAAGAGTACACAACCACAAGAGGGGGGTGAATTGTGGTGGTCGATTTTCGCCTAATAACTGACAAACAACCGTAGCACTTGATTGTAGAGATTGTTTGTAAATCACAAACAACCTTACACCTTGTTTGTAGCAGTTGTTCTTAATTGATTCAATAGCGAAATTCAAAGTAATAAATGCCGAAATAAAGCACACACAATTTTTACGTGGAAAACACCTCTAGCCCAACTGAGGTGTGAAAAACCACGACCTACCTCGTGTAGGATTTAACCACTTCACTAACGGGCTGAAAACGTTACAAAAGCAACACTCCTTGTTACAACTTGTAACCCACGTAACCTTCTTCCCTAAGACAGGTTACACCACGTCCAATCTCACCAGATAGGACACGTCCAAAGTCCACACGACTGAGGATACACTCACTCACTTTCTGTTCTGAGAACAAGGGTACAAAACACCTTACTGGGGTGCTTCTGACTTAAGCAGATGTAAGGTACAATGAAGTCCTATTATGCCAAGAAATTGAAAGCTCAGTTAAGCACAATCTTCTCACGGTTTTTCTCTTTGAAATTCAGCTTTAAGAATCTCTTACTTCTTTGTAAAAACCGGATTATCAAATGGGAGAGAGAATTTTAATATTTAAACGCACAACCCAACGGCTATTATTTCAAAAGATAGGAAAAAATTCTCTATTTTTAGTCGCTTAGAAGATTCATCAAAGATTTCCAACGGCTAAGAGAGAAGAGAAGATTTTCTTAAAATATCTTGGCCGAGTAGTCTAGTCTTGAAAAGGATAAAATCTTAATTTATCCCAAATTCAATCAAGACCTAAAAATAAGGGATAAGAATCTTTTCAAGAGAAATCTTTAGCAAAAACGGTTTTGCAATTTTTTTCAAATTCAAAACGAACCTTTTTAGATCTGGCAGCCAACCGAAGTAAATTTCCAGATAAGACTGATGTAGCTGCTGCAGTTTTTGAGAACACCCTAGGCACCCTGTTTGTAGGGTTGTTTGGTAATGGTGTCCCAAAGCAACTTTTCGAAAACCGTTTTCAAGAAGTGCTAAAAATGATACTTTCAAGATTGGCATATTAACAAGAGTCTAAATAAATAAAACCTATATACCCAAGACTTCTTGTTTTGAACCAGTCAACTTGTCCAAGATTTGTAGAGCTGCTGTGAACACCAAGGCCACCTTGTTTGCTGGGGTTGTTCTTTGCATTGCTAGAGTTCAGGAACACAGGAACATGCCTTACAATCAACTGTCGAGATGGTGTTCTTGACTTAATATAGAATCACCAAGTAAAACCTGTTTTGAAGACTTGTTCTCATATGTAGCAAACTAGTTAATACAATAAAGATCACAAACACCGGTTAGACCTGTTTGGAGATTGTGTTTGGAGCAACATTACTTGGACAAAGTTTTACACTTGGATTTGTTATCATCAAAACTAAATATACTCAACAAATTCCCCCTTTTGATGATGACAAACCAAGTGACCATATTGACAAAATTAAAAAGCTTAACAACGATTAATGCTGATAGGGATCCTCTAGGTGCTAGGTCATAGATCATATGGTCTTATTCGTATGGTCTTATTCCCCCTTTGGCATCATTAAAAAGCATAAACAACAGCATGAATGCAAGAAAAGAAATACAGAGCATAAGGTGCAAGAAGCATCATGAAAGAGATATTGCATTAAAAACAGTACAATGCCAAAAACGAAGAGGGGAGGAGGAAACAAGAGAACAGCCTAGAGAATCAGGGTGCAGGGGGTGGTCTCGTTTGCAGAGGAGGAATGCTGGGGTCAAGAGTGGAGAGAAGGACAAGCAATTCCTCATGGCGTTTGGCGGAGAGGGCTTGCTCCTCAGCAAGAGCAGCCTTGACAGCTGAGAGCTCATCCTTGAGGCGAGCATTGTCCTCAAGAACAGCCTCAAGTTTGAAGGAAGGTTGCCCAGAACCAGGTGGTCGATGACCCTGTTTGGAGACTGATCCTTCGCCAACCTCATAGCCACACCCGAGCAGAGTGTCAATCCCAATCTCATCAACGACTTAGGCCGCCACTCGCTGTGTGAGCACTATCCCAATATGCTCAAACACGCTTGTCAGCAAAAACCCATATCCAAGATCATGGGCCCGGGTGGTGTTCGCAATTCGCCCTATGTGGCGAATCATGATTGCGGGGAGGTTAATTGGTTCCTCCTGATCCAGTAAATCCACCAGGCATTGATCGAGGGCATCAGCTGAGTTTCGCCCTTGACCTCGCGGAATTATGTTCTTGATAGTGAACATAAACAATAGTTGGTGCAGGGAGGTCATTTCACCCTTCTTGACAGAGAGGGGTGTTCTTAGGCCCTGTTTTTGACTGAGGCGTTGGGACACCTCTAGGAGCCTGGCTGTTTCTAGGGCTGTTTTGTCTTCCCTCACATACACGTCAAAGCCTTGTGAGGGTACTCCCAAAATTTTTCCAAGTGTGGGCGCATCAGCCTGAATGGGTTGCCCATTCACAAAACTAGTCACCACCCCTTCGGTGACACTGCAGTTGGCGTAAAACTCAGCCAACTCAGGCACAGAACACCCCAACTGGGTGTTTGCAAACAAGTCGAGCCAGCCTTGGGCCCGCAAATTATTCAGGAACACCCCCAGACCCTGTTCCTCGAAAAAGCTTACATTCACTACCTTCCCCCTGACGACATTGCGCTTAAGCAACTGCGCATGTTTGTCCGACATAGGAGAGGGAGTGAACTGCTTTGGGCGATTGGGGGCAGGAACAGAGGTGGTAGCTTCAGGTAGGGGAGTTGTTCTGGGCTTTCGCTTGTGGGGTGTTTTTGCAGGAGAGGGCTTCACAGCAGGTTTAATGGTTGATTTTGGAGGGGCTTGTTCTTCAGAGGACTTGGAGAACACCGGTGTCCCTGTTTGAAGGAGGTGTTCTTAGAGTCAGAACTCGAGAACCCTTCGGTAGAAGAGGAGGAAATCTCCTCGATGACAGGAGCAGAGGGTTTGGAGATACAGGGAGAAGATTAAAAAGCTAGTCTCGCAGATTTGCGAGAAGGCTTGGAGGATTGTGGAGAAGAGGGAGTTTAAGAGGGCTGAGACCTTGGTTGTAGTCTTGTTTGTGGCATTCGGCTACGCCTGGCCACTATTTTCACCCTTTTCCTTTTCTCTCCAGTTTGAGCGATCGGAGTGGGGGTTTCAGCTTCAGGGAGAGAATCCTTCTCTAAACTCTCCTCTGATATCTCATTTGACTTCCCTTGGAAATCGACATTCAGATCCTCCACAAACACACCTTCGACAGAGGCAGCCCCTGTTTCTGGCGCTGTTTCAGGAAACAACCCTGAAGAACAGGGCTCAAAATTAAACCCTTCAGGGGTTTCCAAGATTTGGTCTTGAGACCCCGATAGTGTACCCTCTGACTCGACGTTAATGGGACAAGCAATTATCCCTACAAGAAACACCAATTCCCTTCCACATTCGAAGGGAATATCAACCATCCCCATTCCCACTGAGTGTAGGGACAAGCTTTTCGGGAATTTGAAAGGCTTGTACAGGATTGGGCGAGGGGGAGCAGGGATTGAGGACGCAAGAACGAGGTCGTTTGATTGAGAGGAGTTGTTGAGAGCCATTGTTGCTAGAGGAGAGAGATTAGGGTTTAAGGCTTTGCAGGTTTCTCAGGTTTTGCAGTGCTGAGAACAGGGCATATAAAAAGAGAGAGAGAGAGAGAGAGAGCACCCAAAATCTTTAGAAGATTTCTTGGTTTGCAACGGGTGTGAGAATTAAAAGCTTGTGCCTTGGGAAGGAAAAACACATCGAGCAACCAAGGGGCATACCTGTTCTCTTCGTTATGCCTGTTCTTTGCCGTCTGATCTTGATTGGACTTAATGGTATTAAGACGGCTCCAGTACATCCCCTTATGCTGCACTAAGTGGATAAGTAGAGACAAAATGCACGCAATTCGAGTGTATGCAATTACATCCATTGTTAATAAGATTTGCAAACAGGGGGAGAGAACAGGGTGTAAAGGTTGATCTTACCAAACCCAGTTCATGTTCTGGAAACAGGTATCTCAGGGGGTTCTCACCAACCCTAGTTCCAGTCTATTTCTCTCAAATTGATCTCTAGCTAGTGCCTTAGTGAATATATCACCAATTTGATTTTCCGTTGTGCAAAAATTCATAGAGATTAAACCCTTTTCAACATTATCTCTCAAGAAATGATGTCGAATGTCAATATGCTTTGTTCTTTATGTTGACATGGATTTTTGGCAATGTTAATTGCACTTGTGTTATCACAAAAAATAGGAATGCATTCAGTGTCAACACAAAAGTCCTTAAGCTGTTGTCTTATCCACAACAGTTGAGCATAACATGAAGCTGCTGCAACATATTCAGCTTCTGCTGTGGACATGGCAACTGAATGTTGCTTCTTGGTAGCCCAAGATACCAAACAAGGTCCAAGAAAGTGAGCCCTACCTGAGGTACTCTTTCTATCAACTAGGAATCCAGCATAGTCAGCGTCAGCATATCCAACAAGATCAAAATTGTAACCTTTAGGATACCATAAAGCTAAATTGGGTGTATGTTTCAAATACCTTAGTATCCGTTTAACAGCCTTAAGGTGAGTTTCCTTAGGATTAGACTGAAAACGGGCACATAAACCAACACTAAAAACAATATCAGGTCTACTAGCGGTTAGGTATAAGAGGGACCCAATCATACCCCTATAGAGTTTCTCCTCAACTGAGGGACTCCCATCATCCATAACCAACTTGGTTGAAGGAGAAATAGGAGTGTCTATGGGTTTGGCTGACTCCATACCAAAACGCTTAAGTAACTCCTTGATATACTTTTGCTGATGGATCATGGTGCCGTTTGGAGTTTGCTTGATTTGTAAGCCTAAGAAAAAGTTAAGCTCACCCATCATGCTCATCTCAAACTCACTCCTCATCATATTTAAAAATTCATTGCATAAATCATGATGAGTTGCACCAAATATAATATCATCAACATATATTTGGACAATCAAAAAAATGTTCCCCCTTAGATTTTAGAAACAAGGTATTGTCTACCTTGCCTCTTCTAAAATCATTTTCAATTAAAAAACTTGACAACCGTTCGTACCAAGCTCTAGAAGCTTGTTTTAGGCCATAAAGAGCTTTGTCAAGTTTGAAAACATGGTTAGGAAATTCACTGTTTTCAAAATCAGGGGGTTATTTGACATACACCTCTTCTTTAAGGTATCCGTTGAGGAATGCACTTTTCACGTCCATTTAATATAGCTTGATTTCCATATGAGCTGCAAAGGCTATTAAGATTCGAATAGCCTCAATTCTAGCAACTGGTGCAAAGGTTTCTTCATAATCGATCCCTTCTTCTTGATTATATCCTTGAACAACCAGCCGTGCCTTGTTCCTAGTGACTGTTCCTGACTCATCCAGTTTGTTTCAGAACACCCAGTTGGTTCCAATGATTGTTCTCTCTGCAGGTTTAGGTACAAGGTGCCATACTTTGTTTCGTTCAAATTGATGGAGCTCTTCTTGCATTGCCGTGACCCAATCTGAATCTGCAAGAGCTTCATTCACACTTTTTGGCTCAATGTTAGAAAGAAAAGCATAGAAAGCACAAAAAGTCTTAAGTTTAGATCTAGTTTGCACTCCAGTATTAATATCTGACAAGATTTGATCAAGAGGGTGCGAACTATGGTGCTTCCATGGTCTTGGATTAAGTGGATCCACAGACACATGCTCTGTTCTAACTGAAATGTGTGTAGGATCAGGCTCAAGAACACCTCCTGAACCTGTTTTTGCACCTGTTTGTGAGCCTATTCCTTAAGAACATGGTTCCGAACAGGGTTCAACGGTGTTAGCCCCTGTTTGGTGTTCACCTTGCCTGCTGTTCTGAGAAACACCCTCAGGAGTTGTTTTCTCCATGGTGTTCTTACCTCGTTTATCTTGGAGCAACACTTCTTTTCGAACAAGACCTAATTCAAGTTCATCTTCCTGTACATCATTCTCACTCAACAAGTTAGATTCATTAAAAAGCACATGCACACTTTCCTCAACACACAAGTCCTTTTGTTAAAGATTTTGTATGCCTTGCTGTGAGAAGAATAGCCAAGAAATATTGCCTCATCACTCCTAGGGTCAAACTTTCCTAAGGCATCCTTCCCATTATTATGCACAAAACACCTACAACCAAATGTTCTTAGGTGCGTAATATTGGGTTTTATGCCCTTGAAAAGTTCATAAGGAGTTTTGTTCAAAATGGGTCTGATCATGCATCTATTTATAATGTAACATGAGGTATTCAATGCTTCTGCCCAGAAATACCTAGGAAGACCACTAGCAATAAGCATTGTTCTGGTCATGTCTTCCAGGGTGCGATTTTTGTGCTCAACCACCCCATTTTGTTGGGGTGTTCTTGGAGCTGAGAAGTTATGATCAACACCATCTTTATTACAATAGTTGATAAAACTTGCATTTTCAAACTCAGTTCCATGATCAGATCTCAAGCTAATTAAGGAGTGTCCTACTCTCTTTTCAACCTTTTTGAGAAAAGCAATAAAATTCTCAAAGGTTTCATCTTTGGATGCCA